>BLSH010117388.1:345972-359907 GCA_018402905.1 Glandirana rugosa | reverse complement strand
CTGCAACATTGCGGCGGACACCTAACTGACACTTTTTGGGGACCAGTGGCATTATCACAGTGATCAGTGCTAAACAAAAAAGCACTGTCACTGTATAAATGACACTGGCTGGGAAGGGGTTAACATCAGGGGCGATCAGTGGGTTACGTGTGCTCCTAGGGAGCGATTTCTAACTATGTGGGGGATTGCTTAACTGGAGGAAAACAGAGATCCGTGCTTCTGCTTAGCAGAAACACAAGATCTCCATTTCCCCCCCTGCCAGAACGACGATCTGCCTTGTTTACATGGGTAGACAGCCATTTTGCCTCCCCTCAGAATGACCGGCGGGGTCCTGTTGGGCATCGCGTTCGCCGGACCATATGATTGGCTCCCGCTGTGTCCAATCACAGAGGGAGTGAGTCACCAGGGGGTGTACGTGTGTGCCCCGGGACAGAAGGAAAAAAAATATCCTGTACAGGTATGTGATTTTGCGCTTAAGGGCCGCCCTGCCACAGTATATGTGCGTGGACCTGAACTCAAAAAGTGATGATATCTAGAAATGGTAAAATGGTATTTAACCCAAAATCAAAAATGGAATATATTGCGGCTTACCAATCACTAGATGTGGTGGCTGCATTGCTTTTTTTAGTCTTTTTCCCTTTTTTTTCCCCCTGTGATCTGGTCAGTAAAGCCTGGTACACAGTCACACTATGTGCCTTTTCTGTTCAACAAAGTGAGTTGAACGAAAAAAAACTGTCAGCTCCGGTCGGAGCCACTGTACTAATGATCTGATGTTAGTACAATGATCTCCCCCACTGAGCTGTTGTGTTCTGACTGGGGGGGCGGCCCCCCGCTATAACACTCCGGTCAGCTGATTGGGAGCCGGTCGGCGGATGGTTTTCCAACATGCTCGTCCAACAGAAGGCTCCCACACACATTCGGCCCATGTGTAACACACCTCCGGTATTAGAGCACCCCCACTATGAATGAAACCGCACAGGGGGCACCTTTGGACAGGGGAGGGGAGTGTAAGAGGGACTAGCAGATGTGTTTTTTTATATTAAAGAGTAACTCCGCTTTTGTGGAGAAAAAAAAAAAACTTTCCTCCTGGGTGGTCTACGTACATTGCAAGGATTTTAACAAACTTTGTTGCAGATTCCTACCTTTTGTTATTCTGAGGAAATCCCTCTGTGTTTCTCTGTGTTCATGTGGGAAAATTAATCTAATGGGAGTGGTTTCACAATTATCAATCAGCTGCAGCAGCTGCAGGGCACTAATGAGGAAAGCTGCTCGGTCTGCATCCCTTTAGATGTGTTCCTATTGGGAGTATCTCACCAAAAATGATAGGGGATGTATGAAATCTGACTTGTATCTTAGTGCAGGCTTCTGTGAAAATCAGTGAGCCAATCACATAAGCAGGAAATGATGTTTCCGGGGGGCGTTCTGTACACATTCTGTGTACAGAACACCTACAGGTAGCCATGTTGCATTGAACTTTACAGAAAATTACAGAGCTACAGATTGAAAAGGAAAGGTAATTTTAATAATATTCAATTACAATATGATTGATGTCGCAATTTTATACGCAATTATATATTTTCTTTGTTTGCCATTTTTTTCCCCCACGAAAGTGGAGTTCCCCTTTAATGCATTCTATGGATTTAATGCTGCTTTAATTGTGCCTAAGCAGTACCCTGAAAATTTTACATTTGATCCTTTGTGGGAAATAACCTAAGGCACAGGGATTTAGCATTGGAATGCTGTTCTGACATGAGAAAGCAAAGCCCCGCTTCTCTATCAAGATGGCTTCTTCTACATGGATACACAATTTAGAACAAGGTATGGTAAGTCAGTAATTGGGAAATGTTCAGCTGCAGGGAACCTACAGGCAATACCTGGGGCAAGCACATTGCTTTTTTGCTTACCCTTTGAGGCATAGGGGTTGGTTTACTAGAGGCAAATAGATTGTGCACTTTGCTCCAGAGCTTGTCAAATGAGGTAAATCTTCACTTTGCAAAGAATACCTAATCACACGCGAGGAAAATAAAAAAAAACATAATTTTTGCTTGCACATGATTGGATGATGAAAGTTAGCAGAAATCAGCAGAGCCTTTGCTCATTTACTAAGCTCTGGAGCAACTGCACTCGCAGAGTGCACAATCTATTTGCCATTAGTAAATCAACCCCATAGCCTCCACAGTCATTGCTCTCTGTGAGCTGAGCCACCCAAGGTTTTTCTTATATTTTACAAGGACTTCAAATATTAGATATTTTAAGATATGTCAAAAGTGCCATCTAGCACTGGACATGTAATCATTCAAATCAAGTTAACGCAGATTTCAGCAATAGGACTGTGACTTTCAGGAAGAAGATTTTATGGTGGTTAGAGGTGAGCGAGTAATGAAAAATTCCTCTACCTAGTGACTCATTGTGTTCCACTCACACTGCTGGGTCTAATCCACCCAGCGTATTAATAAACTGTTAAAGTGGTTCTAAAGGCTCAAGGTTTATCACCTTAAAAAAACCTTCTCTATGCAGCCCCCTCCCCCCCAATACTTACCTGAGCCTCATCTCAATCCAGTGATGTGCATGAAAGCCTCGACTCTTCGGGAACTCTCCCTCCTCACTGGCTGAAGTGACAGGGATTGGCTCCCACTGCTGTCAATCACAGCTACTGAGACAATGAGGACAGAGAAGGGGCAGAGCCGAGGCTCTGTGTGTAAATGGACAAGCAGAGCAGTTGCTCAGATATCCCCAGAGCAAGCTTCTTGCTCTGGGGGCATTCAGCAGGTGGGAGGGGCCAGGGGCGCCTGCGAGAGACCCAAGAGGAGGATCTGGGCAGCTCTGTGCAAAACCACTGCACAGTGTAGGTAAGTATGACTTGTTTTTTTTTTTTTCAGAAAACAAACAAATTGCCTTTAATATAATTTTAAATGGGGTTCAAAAAGGGTGATAAAGGCCCACCCATGAGGTTCCTCTATCTGGATGTCTTCCGATGGGGAGCCTGCTTTTACACCCAAAGTCATTTTGAGGTGGGAATTCCTGTTCCTTGTGTTGTTGGTTACCTAATAAGGAGGTAGTATACTTCCTTGCTAAGTGTAATCCTAATAAGAATGTATACTTTTTGATGTCACATGGAGCACACTACTCCCTTAGTAGGCCACAGATGTCACCGGTAGTGGGGAGCATCCCCATAACACTCTGTGGCATCAAATATAGGAATTCCTTTAGATCCCACCATGTAAACAGAAATCACACAGGGCCCTGTAAGTGCAGACCATGTAAGCAAATCAGCTGATTCCCTCATCTCTAATATTGCTAACCCAATATAATCTTACTGAGCTAAACGGATCAGTACATACAAGCATCTAAGAAATATGTTTTCTTCTCTTCACTCTATGGTATGTCCATTTTGGCTGGACATACCCATGAAAGGCCATTTCTTTTATTATTGAAGTTCTACCCAACTTGAATGCGTGGTACTATACTAGTAGGTATAGTATGGTATAAATGCTTTAGGGAATTGTGCTTTAAAAAAGAATGAAATTAATTGTTCTTATCAGTTAAACTACAATTATTTGGTGTGTACACCTTTTGCCTTTAAAACAGCATCAATTCTCCCAGGTACATTTGCCCACAGTTAAAGTAGAAGTATGGCCAAAGCTATTCTCCTGTGGTTCACAGTAGTACACTTGGTTCTGCACTTCTGTGACCCAGAATCAGCCAACAGTGGCTAAAGCCCACTGTCAGCTGACATCACAGAGCTGGCCTAGTCTCTGCAGGGATCCCCTCCAAAATGTTGGCGCGGGCTCACCTGAGGCACAGTGTATAATCACTAATTGGTATTCACCAGAGCTCCTGATGGTGGAGATTGGTTTTGCTGCATGTTACCACTAGGTCACAGTCCTCAGGATCACCCGACCAGGAGATGAGCAAGCTGGAGTCCAGTAGCAGATATGTTAGGTAGAGATCAAGCAGAACGGTAGTCAGTAAACAGGCCAACAGTTGGTAACAAGTGGTTGCAGGTTGGCATCAAGCAGAAGCGTAGTCGAGGAACAAGCAAAAGGTCAGTAAAATATGGTAGTGAAGATAAGGAATACTGTAGGTACGCAAAGGTGCAAGATATCGTCTGGAGAGAGCACAATAATCTGGCAAACAGGTTGCAACGGGATAGTTTAAATAGGAAGTTCATGGGAGGAGCAAGAAGTTCAAGGTTCACAAGAAACAGGGCACAAGTTAGGATTGTCCAAAGGATCAGGAAGGGTGCTGTCCAGCATCTTAGGTGGCTCAACAAGAAGAGCTATTGCTGTATGCAGAAAAGGTCATGGGTTCAGATCCTGGTCCTGGCAGACAGCCTATTAAATTAATGGGCTGTCACACCAAAAACAAGCCAAAGATGTGCTAACAAGAATGTTGCAAAATGTGACACATTGATATGCTTAGACATGAACACAGCCTCAAACAAAAAAAAAAAATAAGCACAACGGCACTACTTACTCTTAGTGAGATTTTCACCAAAATCCCCCTTCTCTGATGCCCACACCATAATGCCCCAATCCATAAATGAGTACAACTTCTATGAATAAAGGAGGAAAGGAGGAGGGGACGAAAGGGCAGGCATAGTCACGCACTCCTGATGAATGTTTGTCACAGCCCCTTACTTCTAATAACCCCTAGAAGATTGCGGCATAAGAGGAAGAATATTTCAGCAAAAGGGGGACACAGCAGTATAAGGGACACATATTGATGAAAGTAAGTAATGTCCCTTGGGCTGATTTTTTTTGTTTTAGCTAAACTTGGGCTTTAATGGAGCACATATAACCAATCATATTAATTAAATAAACAAACACATACACACATCACAAACACATATACCCTAAGGCCAGTGTCGATTGATGATTTCCATGAAGATAGGATGATGTTCCCATAGACCAGAGTGCTGCTTGGTACCCATCTGTCACTTAAAAAGGCTTCTAACTAGACTGATGCATTAGGAAAGTCTACTGATTTCATCACAATATTTTACCATTAGGGGAAAGAATAGTTGGAGATTCAGTGACAGATCAGTTGAAGAGGGAAAGAGTCAATCAGATGCATCCTGGAAAAAGACCATGGAAAAGCTTATTAATATTTGGAAGTACACTAGACAACAAACAACAGCAAACCAATCGTGATATGAAAAACACCTAAATAAAGGAATACAATAGAGGTATAGTTCATGGCAACCAGTCAGATTACAAATGTCATTGCTTTTACTGTAGGTTAAAAACTGAAATGATCCACTGACTGAACTAATTCTTATTTTCTTCATTCTTCCTTTTTTGTCAAATTCATGTAGAGATAGTCCCGTAAATGTTCAATTTAAAGTACATTTCTGACCCCAACTTTCCTACTTTGGAGAAAAGTTGAATCCTCTGTCATGCTATTTTGGTTCTCTGTATATTTCTTGGGGAAATTGTACTTTACTTCCCGTACAAGTGGTCATAGGGACAGAAAGTGAGGGGAAGTTTCCTAGACAGGAATTACATCTTTTTATTTTCAGTACAACTGGGAAGGACTGGAACCCCTGTCAGGCTTTTATTTACGTATATGTTCCTGTTGCTGATTTTACTTCACTTCCGTCCTGTAACAAGCATTGACTGAGAAAGTAAGTGCAATTTCACAAATGAGACACAAACAGCAATACAAATACAGCAGGAATGCTAACTCTTTTCCACTCTATTCTAACATTAAAAAAACAGTTCCACAGCTTTTCATACATTAGGTGTCCTCGATTATGCATGTATGGCCACCTGCATTGAGAATTCTCAAGTGGTAGCACATATGTACCTGGTGAGGTGACAGTACAAACAAATGGCTGCTACCCCCACCTAAAACTTTCTTTGGATTTGTTTTACCCGGTGAGGTGACACCTGCATATTTTACTATTGCAAATGGTTGTTTAGTATTCTTTGCTGATTCTGGCTGCTCAATGGCAGGGAAGTGGCAACTGACCACTGGCAGTGAAATTAAAAAAGGATATTACAACGTAGAGGGCAAGATCAAGGCTTACTATAAGTGTATCTACGGTATATATAATTTCTGTTTGATAGAGTAGGGAATGCTTTAAAATGCTGGGATTCTTTTTTTTTATTATTGCTATTTGTATCCCTTTTGGGGAGACTTCCTTTCACATCCTGTCTTAGAGACACAACAGGATTGAGAAAAAAATCTCCCCAAAGTCAGGGTAAACACCATCCTAGACAGTTGACACTTGAACAGTGTATGTACCCATTGTACGATATCCCCTCACCTTGTATCCCGTTGACAACCATTTTGGATTATGCTGATTGCTGACAAGTTCCACTACAGGCTCAATATCCTTATATGCCTTGATGCACGCTCCCTGTGGTCAGTTACCATTGTGAATACTTCACATATCAATCCATATAAAGAGGGGGAGGCACTTAGTCATAGGGCCTATGATTAAGTTTCACGCATGGAGTGAACCCCATTAGAGCTTTGGAGCTTTTTGGTGGTGTAACTATGCTTCGGATGCAATTCAATAAATCCACTTCCTGGCTTTTACCACTACCCTTCTTTCTTACAGTTGTGCTCATAAGTTTACATACCCTGGCAGAATTTATGATTTCTTGGCCATTTTTCAGAGAATATGAATGATAACACAAACTTTTTTTCACTTATGGTTAGAGTTTGGCTGAAGCCATTTATTATCAATCAACTGTGTTTGTATTTTTTTACATCATAATGACAACAGAAACTACCCAAATGACCCTGATAAAAAGCTTACATACCCCAGTACTTAATACCGTGTATTGCCCCCTTCAACATCAATGACAGCTTGAAGTCTTTTGTGGTATTTGTGGATGAAGCTCTTTATCTTCTCAGATGGTAAAGCTGCCCATTCCTCTTGGCAAAAAGCCTCCAGTTCCTGGAAATTCTTGGGCTGTGTTGCATGAACTGCATGTTTTGAGGTCTTCCCAGAGTTGCTCAATGATATTGAGGCCAGGAGACTGAGATGGCTACTTCAGAACATTCACTTTATTCTGCTGTAGCCAATGACAGGTCGACTTGGCCTTGTGTTTTGGATCATTGTCATGTTGGAATGTCCAAGTACGTCCCATGTGCAACTTCCTGGCTGATGAATGCAATGTTCCTCCAGTAATTTTTGATAACATACTGCTTTCATCTTGCCATCAATTTTGTACCAAATTTCCTGTGCCTTTGTAGCTCACACATACCCAAAACATCAGCGATCCACCTCTGTGTTTCACAGTAGGAATGGTGTATCATTCATCATAGGCCTTGTTGACTCCTTTCCAAATGTAGCATTTATGGTTGTGGCCAAAAAGCTAAATTTTGGTCTCATCACTCCAAATGACTTTATGCCAGAAGGTTTGAGGCTTGTCTCTGTGCTGTTTGGCGTATTGTAAGCGGGATACTTTGTGGCATTTACGTAGTTATGACTTTCTTCTGGTGACTCGACCATGCAGCCCATCTTTCTTCAAGTGCCTCTTTATTGTGCATCTTGAAACAGCCACACCACATGTTTTCAGAGAGTCCTGTATTTCACCTGAAGTTATTTGTGGGTTTTTCTTTGCATCAAGAACTATTTTCCTGGCAGTTGTGGCTGAAATTTTAGTTGGTCTATCTGACCGTGGTTTGGTTTCAACAGAACCTGTCATTTTCCACTTCTTGATCAGAGTTTGAACACTGCTGATTGGCATTCTCAATTCCTTGGATATCTTTTTATATCCCTTTCCTGTTTTATACAGTCCATCTACCTTTTCCTGCAGATCCTTTGACAATTATTTTGCTTTCCCCATGATTCAGAATCCAGAAACATCAGTGCAGCACTGGATGAAAGATGCAAGGGTCTGTCAGGAGTCCAGAAACTCATTGACCTTTTTTTTTTAACATTAAAGTTTTTATTATCTTCAATGGTACAAATAGGGGTGAGACAACATAATAACATCTCAATTTAGTATCTTGTTCAACAAAAGATACAATCTGAAAAAAGTTATTAGAGAAATTAACTATAGTCATATGATAATACCAATACTCTAAATACACATTTATGTACATCTAAAGCAGGTAATAAGTCTAAGTATCAAGATAAACTTGTGGATCATATTACTCATTGTCACCAACTTTAGAATAGTGACCAATACTTGTCTCAACCTAATGAAAAAAAGAGAAAGATGAAATAAACGTAAAGGAGGTGAAAAGGCATAAGGCATGGGTAGTACAAGTAAGTAGCAGAACAGTCTTAGTTTGAGTCTAGTTTGTTTCAAACCCTGCTAATAACCATCTATGATATTGGTCGTATAAAGGATACCAGATACCAACCTCGTACAGGTTTTATGGATAGTCAGAATTTAGTGCTTTAAAGGTCCCTCAATATTTGAAGATGAACCATGGTTGCCAGGTTCTATGAAAACTTTCCACTTGTTCATTGGCCTGGGCCCTGGTATCTTCCAGTTCGCAAACATCCGACACCCTAAACAGCCCTTTTTCAGGGATGCAACCCGCTGAGAGTTCCAGTGAGTTGGGATTAAAGATTTAACTGCATTCAAAAGATGTTTTGAGAAGGATTTTTTGTACTTCCTAAGTGAGAAATTGTTTATATTTAACCACCTCCCACCCGGCCACTGTAGATATATGGCCGGGTGTGAGCTTCCCCGTTCTGACAAGGACGTGCATATACGTCCTGCAGAACGGATACTCGCAGCATGGCCACGCGGCCGCTGCGGCTGGATCCTGTGATCATTATGATCACAGGATCCAGTCGAGCAGAGATCGGGATGTGGGCGCTTTGATTGGCCCTCCCGATCATGTGACGGCTGTGTCCAATCACAGCCGTCACATTGTAAACAGAGACGAACGTCTCTGTGACAGTTCTCCCCCCGCCGAGCTCAGTGAGAGCTCAGTGCGGGGGGGGGGGGGAGCTGCAGCTATGTGACAGCTCTCTGCATGATGATGATTTCATGCAGAAAGCTCTCACAGATCGCCCCCCACACAGTGCACCAAGCACCACTGATACCCCTGTCCCCATACACATAAGTGTCCCCATAAAACAGTCCCCAAAACATCTGTATGTCCCCCATCACATCTGTCACCATACACAAAACATCTGTCACAGTCCCCAAAACATCTGTATGTCCCCGTCACATCTGTCACAGTCCCCAAAACAGCTGTATGTCCCTGTCACATCTGTCACAGTCCCCAAAACATCTGTATATCCCTGTCACATCTGTCACAGTCCCCAAAACATCTGTATGTCCCCGTCACATCTGTCACAGTCCCCAAAACATCTGTATGTCCCCGTCACATCTGTCACAGTCCCCAAAACATCTGCCTGTCCGCCAACACCAAATAAACCCCGATTTGGGTTATTTTTACCAAAGAAATGTAGCAGTATCATTTTTGGTCAAAATTTATGAAGAGAAATTACTTATTTGCAAAATTTTATAACAGAAATGAAGAAAAATGCATTGTTTTTGAAAATTTTCAGTCTTTTTTAATTTATAGCGCAAAAAATAAAAAGCCCAGGGGTGATTAAATACCACCAAAAGAAAGCTCTATTTGTGTGAAAAAAATGATAACATTTTCATTTGGGTACAGTGTCGCATGACCGCGCAATTGTCATTCAAACTGCAACAGCGCTGAAAGCTGAAAATTGGTCCGGGAAGGAAGGGGGTTTAAGTGCCCAATATTGAAGTGGTTAACAAACAGCAGGCTACATTCAGGTTAAGCTTAGTCTCTGTTATTTGGATAATTACCTCTCTAACTTTACCCCAGAATGATGTTATCCTTGAGCATTGCCACCAAATATGTAGCAGGGTGCCCCGTTCGGTCTGGCAAAGCCAACAGGTGTCACATGACTGCGGACTCCACTCATGAAGCTGTGTCGGGGTGATATACCACAGAGTTAGTAGCTAGTAGGCAGCTTCCTGCGTTTTGGTGCTTATGGAGTACTTGTGAGCCAGGAGACAGGCCTTCTCACATTGTTGATCTGTGATAGACATTTGTAGTTCCTCAGACCATTTCCTCCTGAGGTCATCTGATTCATTGGATTTGGCAACTTGAAGCCACGTGTAAGCCACAGAAATGGCTCTGTTGAAACATTCAGCAGTGTGACATACAGATTCCAAAGAGGTCATGGATCTACTGAAATGTGCTTTCCGTGTCTTGTCTATCAGATAACTGCGTGTTTGTAAATAGGACAAGAAAGGCATGTGTGGTAGGTTAGAGAATTCTTTTACTCTCCCTTTGTGAAAGCAATCCCTGGTTAACAGTGGTTTGTGTGAATGTTCAGGTTGAAATATGTTATTCCCTACACCAGGTATGAAGTCAAGGTTGTTTATCAGCGGAGTAAGAGGGCTCAGTATAGATGTAATATTTGTGGTCTTAGCAATATTATGAAAAAGTACTAAAGTGCTGCCTGTTATTGGGTGTTTTTTTAGAATGGTAGGATAGCTGGCCTGTTTTATCCAAGGTGCAAAGGTCAATGGTATAGAGCTTAATTCGGATTCCAGTGTGACCCAGTCTTTGGAGTCTTTATGACAATGCCAATCTATAACGTTCGTGAGATGTGAAGCCCGATAATAATTCTGAAAGTCCGGTAACCCTAAACCACCTTGCTCTTTAGACCCCATCATAAGGGCTATCTTAATTCTGGGTTTTCTATGATTCCACAGAAAGTTCAGAAATACAAACTGAAGTGATTTAAAGAATTTGGAGGGGTCTTAATTGGAAGTGTGCGCATGAGATAGAGTAACCTGGAAAGGATAGTCATTTTGATTATGGCTACTCTGTCAAACCACGAAAAATAACCAGCATTTCAATTCCTGAGATCCTTCTAAATGATTTTTACCATTGGGGGAAAATTCTGTTCAAATGTTGCTGCTATACATCGGATCAGCCAAGCTCCCAAATATTTAAGTTTTAGGGTATCCCACTTAAAAGGGGAATTTTGTTTTGTTAGATTGTGAGTGTCTTCTGAAAGGGAAATGTTTAATGCCTTGGACTTTGAGTAATTTATTTTTAGGTTGGAAACATAGCCATAATGGGAGAAAGCTTGCATTAGGTTAGCAAGCGTTGTGTGTGGGTCTGTCAAGAAAAACAACAAATTGTCAGTGTAGGCTGCGATCTTAAATTCTCTGTCGATTAATTTATAACCTTTAATTGTGGGATTGGCGTTTACTGTTCTATTAAATGTTCTAAGGTCAGGATGAAAAGGAAGGGAGAAAGCGGGCAACCCTGCCTGGTGCCATTTAAGATATTTAATCAGTTCACCCCTGAGCGTGCACTTGTGTGCTTCCCATATTGCTAAGGGGTCCATTTCATTACTATTATTTTGCTTAAAAAAGTCTGTGAGTGTGGAAGCAATCTTTGGGAGAAGAGAGGGGTCCATCAGTAGTGAGGCATTGAGGCACCATGTTGGTGATCTGGGAGGGGTAGCAGTTGGATCTATCGTTAGTGAGATTGGAGAGTGGTTGGAGAGTGACTGGATACCTATGTGTGCGTTTGATAGCTTTGAAAGGTAGCTTTGTGTAATAAAAAGGTAATCGATACTGGAGTATCTTTCATGAGAGGAGGAATAAAAAGTGTAATCCCTGCCTTCGAGATTTAGTAAGTGCCAACTATTCACCAGATGTAAAGATTGTATGAGGGTTTTGAGTATTTTGAGAACTAAGCATGATTTGCCCTGATGAGGTCTCATTTAATGGGTTCAATGGGACGTTAAAATCCCCCCTAAAATTAGGCATCCAGAGGTAAATCCTTTTAATTCTTGGAAGACCTGCTGGGTAAACATTATGTGGGATTTATTGGGGAAGTAAACATTCGCTAACGTTAAGGGGATCCCCCTGTAGGTCCCCTTTAAAAATATAAATCTACCATTCGGGTCTGTCTGTTGATCTGTGACATCAAACAGTGCTTCCCTACTAATCAATATGGAAACCCCCTTTCATTTAGAGATATTATTGGTAGCATGGAAGGCACGTGTAAAAAGGTATCTGTGAGTCTAGGCACATGGCGAGTCTTGATATATGTTTCCTGAAGGAACACAAAGTGTGGCTTACCTTTTTTGAGCTCTTGCAACAATGTAGAACGCTTTTCGGGTATGTTCAAGCCTTGCACATTGTGTGAGATGACTGTAGGTGAACGACCCTACGAGGAATATGCCATCTGGATGACTCAGGAGGAAGATCCCTGATATTAACTCTGTAAAATAGACTCAGAACTTTTGTTACTGTTTGGTTTTAAATATGTAAATGTACCACCAAAGACAGAGAGTAATCTAAGTATAGATAGCTTAAAGCAAAGAAAGAAATATGGTAGTAGAGAGAGGGAGGAAAACACACTTATCAATAGATATACTATCTTCATAGCCTACAATTGGTGGGAACTAATCAACTGATCAGTCTAACCTGTGGGGGAAGATGGGAGGCGGAAGCCGGGTAGATACACAAGTACCCACTGTGGTCTAAAGATAAAACTACAAATCAATTGGTCAGAGCGATGAGTTAATTCTTCACACAATCCCTAAATTAACGTAATGAATCAGGGGAAAATTTACCCAACAGCATATTAGAATAAAACCTGACAGCACAGGTAAAAAACAGAACTATATGTGGCCCAACTTAGGCACGCAAGTGGTCATTAACCCACAACAGTCCAGCACCCCAAAGGGCAGTGAGCTGCTCTGAGCAAACATCCTGTATAGCAGTGGTTCTCAACTCCTGTCCTCAGGACCCACTAACAGGCCTAATTTTAAGTATTACCTTGAGGAGATGCAGACTAGAATGCTGCAACCACTGAGCAGCAAATTATATCACCTGTGATGTATTTCAGTTATCTTGCAAATCTGGCCTGTTAGTGGGTCCTGAGAACGGGTTGAGAACCATTGCAGTATAGCATAACAACTATCAGTCTGTGGATTGCTTGTGTATAAGTGACAGGCCCCTCACTAGGCCAGTATGTTGCCATGGCCAAGTTTTAGTGACCTTATGTGTCATAATATGCAATTAGATTTTAAGGGAAGTCAGGCTTCCCCCTTCCCCCCTCCATTGATATGTAAATAGAGCAGTTGGACTGCTAGGTAGGAAGTTCTCTGCAGGACGTGTGTGTATACAGAAAGTTGGTGGGAGGGGCTTGGGGTCTTTGGAAAGCCACATGGGAGCAGACAAAGGAGTTGAGTTTGGAAGGATGGTGAAGCAAGATGTGTGCTGGAAGCTGGAGAACTTTGGAGCCATTTGGATTTGGATTAGCTAAGAAGGACATTACATCTTGACTAGAGTTGAGCGAACCTCTGGAAGTTCGGGTTCTGCTGGTCCGTCCGAACTTCGGGACAAAGTCCGGGTCCGGGTCCGGACGGAACCGGAGCGATCGCACGGACAACGAACCCCATTGAAATCAATGGGGACCCGAACTTTTATGCACAAAAATGGCTGTAACAAAGTCCTGGAAAGCCCTAGAGGGCTGCAAAAGGAAGTAAAATGGGGGTATGGCAAGTGCCCTATAAAAAAATGGGGACAGGGAAATAACTGTAAATATTTTAAAAAAAATAAAAACATAAAAAAAGCAAAAATGGAGGTGAATGTGGATCATCTTCAAACTCTGTGTCAAACTTCTACTAGGTGTAAGTGGAGGTAAAAACGAAAAAAATACAAAAATAAAAAAAATTTTATAAATGTCAATAAAGGGACAGGGGTAAAAAAATATCCCGTGAACGGTATGGGGGTAAAATGAAGGAAAACGTCGGGAGATCCCGAAAGGTCCTGAAACAATGTCGGTAAAAACACGTATTTTCAAGCCCAGGGGTAACTAAAGTTACCCCAAGCAACAGGCACGCTAGCGAGGCCAAGGCAGGCCTGGGCCTGGGCCTGAAACAGGGCTTCAAGCCTGCCTGGTCGTCTTGGGCTTGAAGGTCTCCAAGCGAGTTGAGATCAG
>BLSH010117388.1:281847-339734 GCA_018402905.1 Glandirana rugosa | reverse complement strand
TGTCCTCAGAGAAACAGCACAGACAGCAGTAGTAAAGTAATCTATCTCAGGATGCAGGATCAGGTCTTAAAATGTCTCAAATCTGTCCCTCACGCAGTCAGCTACCTCTCCCTACACTAACCCAAGGAGCATGTGACTGCAGCACTGTGACTCCAGCTTATAAAGAGGCTGGGTCACATGATGCACCGGCCAATCACAGCCATGCCATTAGTAGGCATGGCTGTGATGGCTTCTAAGGGCAAACCAGTGAAACGCTTGTTGATTGGCTGCCCTGCAGCTTCTCAACACGTGGAGTAAAATAGCAGAACCCCGGACCGAACCCGAACGATTTTTGAAATGTCCGGGTCCGTGCCACGGACACCCGAAAGTTCGGTACGGACCCGAACGTTACAGTCCGGGTTCGCTCAACACTAATCTTGACCCCTAAGCTGAGTAACTCATTTAGTTTACTTATTATGCATGTTGTAGGCATATTTTTGTAATCTATGTGCTATTGTGTATCCTAACTGTTTTGTATGAGCAGATTTTCTGTTTAGTAACAGCATTGATACACTACAGAAATCTAAGCTTCCTTGGTTTTACCGCAAATAACCTTAAAGCTGAGTTCCACCCAAAAATGGAACTTCCGCTTTAAGCACTCCTCACCCCCTTACATGCCACATTTGGCATGTCATTTTTTGGGGGGGAGTGTGTCCCCAGGTTTCAGAGGGACTTCCTGTCCCTCTTCCACCTTCCGCCTCTGGGCCGCCTAGGCGACTCCTTCTCTCTTCCTAGGCGGCCCCTCCCTCCTGGCAATTTTCTGGGACACGTCACAGGTCGCAGAAGATTGCCTGGCCACTAGGGATGCGCAGGGCGACTCGTGCATGCGCAGTGGGTGTCGGGCCGTGAAGCCAGGCCGAGTGCCCACACTAGGAATGGCGGGGCCGTCGGGAGGAGCGGGGAGACGAGCTAGGCTTCGGGAGCAGCTGTCACTGGACCGGGAGACAGGTAAGTTACTGTTTATTAAATGTCAGCAGCTACACTTTTTGTGTATAATAAACAAAAAACAGTGTGGAACTCCGCTTTAATCGATTTGACGTAAGCAAAACAGGCAGTATGACCCGATTGGCAGGCCTTCTGTATGAAAGTAGAACCAAAAATGACTGCCATATCTGGGACAAAACAACACCCAGTTGGACATAAACAGATGAGTCTCTGTGTGGACAAATGGAGTGGGTTCCAACAGGAGCCAAAGGACATATCAAAGTGTTTCTTCAGACGTTTAGCTAAGGTGTTGATAGCAGAGGGGTTACGCTGCATCTAGAGTAGAGCAAGCCCAGTGTAGAGAGCAAAACAAACATCAGCGGTGGGAGATTTTAGTTTGGGATTCAGGTATACATATTACTGTTAACCGAACTCTTGTCCCCTTGCAGGGGTGGCTCTCTCGTTTGGTGTGCTGTTTTTTGAACCACCAGACTTGTTGTGTTTCAGCCTCTTGGATTGTCTCTGATCAGATGGAGGCTAGAAACCATCCTAAGAGCCATAGACTGGAGAGATAATCATCATCATTATATCCGGTGTATACAGCAGCTGCATCTTCTGTTCCTGTGTGGTGAACAGGTGAAAACCCATCCTAACAGACACTCTGCAAAGACAGCCTTACTTACATCAGTTGTTGATACTTGTAGGTACAGATTTTTCAAGTCAGTGATCACTGTGAAGCTTTCATTGTCCTTCTGCAGAAAGAGTGCTATATCTGATTACACTACATTTCCTTGGATTTGCAATGCTTTATCAGCCAATACTTGGTATATACTACTTACTCTACAGAAAGCTAGCTGAAGATCAACTGAACCGTCAACCAAGTGACATTGGACTGCAACCAATTCTCACCCCCCCCCCACTTAGGGAGAATATATTACTTTGCTAAAGTTCCTTATACAGTTGCATTCACCAAAGAACTCTCTCTCTAAGGGCAGGTGTGATATTGCTATAATTACTGTTCTAGTGCTGTGTTTGGTTATCTGCTGCCTTGCTGCTCTTATGTGAGTGAGAAGTAGAGAGTGGTCTGACACTCTGCTCTCCTGTGCCCCACTCACATGTGCAGCTTTAGTATCTATATACTGGTTGAACTTGAACAAAGGCAATTTGCTTTAAGTAATTTGTGTTAAAGTGTGACATTTATTCAGTTATAAAAAATGCTTTTCTGTCTCTAACATACCCTGCTGGATCAAGGTCCTTTCCTTGAGATATTCTTTGAGTAAACAATACTGATTCAATTCAACCTGGTGTATTCCATTACTGTGTCATTACTTTACTATTCTGTTGACCATATTGCTAGGTGTGTCAGTAGGGGCTGAGCCGCTTCCTGTTGTTGAAGGACAGAGTAACGGACTGAACATACTTAAGCGGCTCCTGCAGGGGTAGCACCGCATGTGGGGGCTCATCCAGGATTTTCTGCAATTAACTCCCTCAGACCGCACCCCTACAAGCACCAAGATGGACCCTGCTGCTGCGATCAATCGGTGTGGCGAAGAAGGTGCCCGCTCAGAGTCAAGTGTGGTGATCAAGCTCCCTGGGGAGGCCTGGACTGAAGAACAAATCCGCCAGGAAGTGTAGACATTGTCCCCAGAAGTTGTGGGTGATCAATGTCAAACCCGCACTTATGCACTGTAAGAGTGGAAGCAAGAAGTTCCTGAAAGCTTCTGAGGCATCAGGGTGCAATTGGCTAACAAGATGGAGCTCTGCATAATCCATCTGAGGGTTCCAGATGAGGTTCCTACCAGTTCCAGTCAAGCTGTGACAGCTGAGGAAAAGGTTCCCTCCCCGACACCCCTGGCCACCATTGGGCCAGAATTCTTCACCGCCATGGGGGAGTTTTTATCAAAGTGCCAGAATGGCAATCCATTGTGTTCTGGGGCTGGATATCGGAAGCTAAGGATTTTCTCAGGAAAACTGCCAGTACCCACTGGAGAAGAGGAGTATGAAGTCTGGATGGAGCAGGTCATGCAGGCCCTGGAAGAGTGGAACCTGCCAGAGGCCCAAAAGAAACAACACATCAGTGAGTGTTTGCGAGGAGCCCCTGCTGTGGCTATCAGGAATTTGAGATTCAGAAACACGACCTGTACAGCTTATCATTACCTAGCCATGTACAGCCGGAGTTTGGACGGACAGAGAAAGCAGCTGATCTGATCTATCAATTTGAACATGCCCTTCAGCACCAAGGTGAATGCCTGTCTGAATACATCAGACTGCTCAACAAGATGCTATATCAGATTGTGTTAAAAAAAAGGGATGATGCCTTCTGCCATAGACTAGGCTAGAATACAGCAAATCTTAAAGGGGGCCCTACGCCCCGAACCAGTCTGCCTCCAGCTAAAGACCTCTGCGGGTGTTATGTCCCTAAAATACCCAGAACTCATCAAAGTAGTGAGAGAAGTTGAGGCCATCTTCGATGACAAGCAAATAGCTGTTCATCCAGCCTCTGCACCTCTGGCTGAAGTCGAGTCTGTGGGGGCAGTGGAGCAAAACTCTGAAATAGCCGCCCTGAAGTCTCAGATGGCCCAGGTAATGGAGATGATGACCTTGTTGGCAGCAAAAATCACCAAGACAACTGATGAGAGTGTCGCAGAGACAATTGTGCCTCCGACTCCATCTGCTGCCTCTGGCAAGAGGCCGATGAATAATGAAGTATGCTTCAACTGTGGAGAAGTGGGACATAATCGGCAGGTGTGTCCAAGCCCAGTGAAGCCTGAAGTACAGCGACAGAAGCCGGCGGGAAACTTCAGGGGACCGCAGTGAAGGAGCCAACTGGGTGTCCATCTACAGTAGCTAGCTCCAAAGCCGAAGACGCGAAGAGACAGCAGCCAGAGTCCAAACCCTCTCAGAGGGCCATTGTTGTTGCCTGCGAGCAACCCAGTGTCTTGTCTCTTTTAACATGGGCTGCCCGGCGTCGGAGAGTTAATGCACACCAGACTCCCAGAACTCAGCAAAGACTTTAAGGCTCCATTTACACGGGATACTATATCAACCTCCCCTGAATAATTTTTTTTGACAGCTAGAAGCCAGCGTCTAAAACGGCCATTTTGCATGCCACGTTTAGCCGCGTTTGCGTCTAGGAGCGTTTTTAAAAAAAATATATATTTTTTTTAGAATGGAAACGCCTGTAAACTAAGCGGTTCTAGAGTTACCACGTTTATCAGCATTTAGCATTTCAAATGCCTCTGAACTGGCGTCTGAACCCTTTTTTTGCGTTCCAAGAAAAGCCTTTAAACTCAACTGCCTGGAAATGACCTTAAACGACCCTGTGTAAATGTACTGATAAGATAAGATAGAGGAAGGTTCTGGGGCAGCTGAAAAATGCCCAAATGCCTCAAAATGTCCGTTTACCAGCAGCAGTGTAAATGAGGCAAAACTGGATCAAAATCTCTGCAAGAGATGAGTGTGGATACAAGCCACCGAACTGGCCAAGGCTACCACTTCCTTTAAGCTCCCTGACAAGCTGGTGGGACCTTCTCCTGCTGTCCTCATCCAAGTAGAGTGAGTCTACACCAAGGTCCTTCTTGATACCGGACCCTCCTCTACAGATACTTATATGACAGGCACCTCAAACACCTGCCATTGCAGAAGTTGGAAGAGCTAGAGATATGGGGCATTGGGACTCAGAACTTCCCCTATGATGGTTATCTAATGGTGAAGCTGACTTTCAATCCCTCCATGGCTGGAAAGTTCTAGACCTTTGACACTTTGGCAGTGGTCTGTCCTCGTCCACCAGGGGCCAGCAAGAGCTCTCTCATTATAGGGACCAACACTGAACTGGTCAGAAGATTGTTGACGCCTCTTGCTCTTCAACTGCAAATGTGCACCCCATGTTGAAACAAGCCTACCAGCACTTGGTGCAAGAACAGAAGGCCCTAGCTGAAGGTGTAGGAAAGATCTGGCGCTTGGACTGGAGTGAGAAAGTGTTACAGCCTGGGGAAGTGGCCTGTTTACGGGCATCTGTCAAACTAGATTGGAAACAATCGGGCCCTTTCATTGTCCTTGAAGCAGACAGACAGAGAGAAGACATGGAAGTGGAGATGATTCAAAGTGATTTTAAACAAAGCATTGCAAAGAAATCACGGGAGAATCTCGGTCAGTGTCCGCAACATAACAGCCTCGCCAGTGAAGATGCCTGCTCGGATGTTGCTGGGACAAGTGAATCCTGCTACCCCAGTCTTACCATCTGATTTGGTGGGGGGAGAAAAGGATGGGATCCCTGTCGAGGAGTTCTACCCCAAGAAGACTCCTCTCTCACCTGAATGGAAAGAAAGAGCCAAGACTTCTAAAATAGCAGGCTGCATTCTCAGTAAATTCGATGTGGGGTGTGCAAAGAGCGCCCAACACCGGATCCGTCCACAAGAAGATAAGCCGCTCAGAGAAAGAGTCCGACGGATTCCTTTAGGAGACTTGGAAGACCTGCGTGAACAACTGTCAGAATTGAAGAGGGCACGTATCATCCGAGAGTCCTGAAGTCCATATGCTTTTCCAATAGTGGTGGTACGGAAGAAGAATGGGTCACTGAGGCTGTATCGACCACAGAACGCTGAACCGCAGGACCATTCCTGACCAATACACCATCCCAAGGATAGAGGATGCCTTGCAGAGCCTGTCAGGGGCAAAATGGTTCAGCGTACTGGACCTGAAGAGCAGATAGTTGCAAATTCCCATGCATCCTGAGGATTGGGAGAAGACCGCCTTCACTACCCTGGTGGGGTTCTTTGAATTTGACCGCATGCCTCAGAGCTTGCCTGGCACCCTGGCCACTTTCCAAGGGCTCATGGAGAAGACGGTGGGTGACATGAACCTGATAGAAGCGTTGGTGTATCTAGACGACATCATTGTCTTCGGGAAGACCTTAGAGGAGCACGAAGAACGTCTAGAAAATGTCCTCAAGAGACTCCATGATGAGGGGTTGAAGCTGTCTTTCGAGAAGTGCCAGTCCTATAAACCCTCGGTCAACTACCTTGGTCACATCGCGTCTGCCGACAGAGTGGCCACTGACCAACAGAAGCTGGAAGCCATCACCTCCTGGCCGAGGCCCACTAATGTGACCGAGCTCAGGTAATTTCTGGGATTCTGTTCCTATTACAGAAGATTCACTGAGGGATTCGCTAAAATAGCTCACCCACTCAATGAGCTACTGAAAAGCAGAGGAAGATGATGACCCAGATCCGACTAAGCCTGTCAGACCAGCTGGAGGGCCCAGGGAACCCAGAGAGTCCATTCAGGAACAGTGGACTGCCCAGTGTGAAGAGGCCTTTAGGCAGCTGAAATGGAGCCTAACAACCGCTCCAGTTTTGGCCTATGTGGATCCAACCAAGCCATACAAACTACATGTTGACGCCAGTCGAGATGGGTTAGGAGGGGTTCTATATCGTGAGCATGATGAGCACTTACGGCCTGTCGCCTATGTGAGTCGGAGCTTGGCACCCGTCAAGAAGAACTAGCCCACTCACAAACTTGAGTTTCTGGCTTTGAAATGGGCAGTAGTGGATAAACTGAACTGAAGGAGGATCCAGGGCTGAAGATATTGGAGTATCAGCCTCTGGTGTCCCCAGAAATTACTGCAATACCACCCAAGTCAGGGATGAAGGTCTGCCAAAGCTTTCAAAGAAAGACTTGTGACAGGACCAGTTGGAAGACTCCTTATGTGGTTTGGCATTGAAGGCCTTGGAGAGCCAACACCCTGACCTGTTCCTTACTGTCTCTCAGAGGAAGCCTGCTTACTGCGCCGAGAGTGGGATTGACTGCAGCTGCATCAAGGGGTGGTCTACCAAAGGGGCTCCTTTGATGAGCCTGCAGAGAGATGGCAGAAATACATAGCAAGACAGTATTAACCGCCCTACACGACAACCATGGCCACTTAGGGCCAGAGAGGACTTTTCACTTAGTGAGAGACCGGTTCTACTGGCCTTGCATGCGGGCTGAAGTGGAGGGTTATCGCCACTCCTGCATCAGGTGCATCCAAAGGAAGACTCTGCCTCACCGAGCTGCCCCAATGGGCCATCTTCAGAGTCAAGGACCCATGGAGCTGGTGTGCATTGACTTTTTGTGCTTGAAGCCTGACCTGAGTGGACAAGGGAATTTCCTGGTAGTGACTGACCACTTCACTCAGTATGCCCAGTCATTTCCCATGAGGGACCAACAAGCATCCGCGGTGGCCAAGATCTTAGTGGAGAAGTTCTTTGTACACTACGGTCTGCCCCAACGTATCCACTCTGATCAAGGGAGAGATTTCGAGAGCAGCCTCATCAAGAGACTTTTAGACATGTTAGACAACAGGAATACCATCCTCAAGGAGATCCTCAGCCAGAGAGATTCAACCGAACCCTCTTGGATATGCTTGGGACTCTGACTTCAGAACAAAAGCAGCACTGGAGCAAGCATATAGCCGCTATTGTGCATGCTTATAACAGCACAGCAAATGATGCCACAGGATACTCTCCCTATTGTCTGATGTTCAGATGGGAGGCCCGGCTGCCAGTAGACATGGCCTTTGGCACGTCCTTAGTCCATACCTCAGCAACCTCCCACAGAGGGTATGTGGACTGTTTATGGAAAAGTCTGAAGACCGCCTATGACAAGGCCCAAGCTGCCTCAGATGCCCGAAGACAGAGGAACAAAAGAAACTCAGGGTGCGGGTGCAGGACTTACAACCGGGGGACAAGGTGCTGCTGAGAACCCAGGGTGTCACTGGAAAGCACAAGTTGGCTGACCGCTGGAAGTCACAGCCCTATGTCATCTGCAAACAGCTGCCAGGACTCCTAGTGCACCAAATCCTGCCAAAGGGAAGCACAGGCCCGCTGAAAACTTGGCACCACAACCATCTATTGCCTCTGTCAGAAACAGTTCGTTTGCCACCACAGCTAGATTCAAAGTCCACCCCCACGGCCTCTCTGAGATCCTGACCAGTGACTAGATCCCAGTCTGTGCCTCTTGCTGACGAAGATGAGAACAGCGAGGATGAAGAAATTGGACTGGATTGGCTATGGCCGACTCAAATGTCAAGGCCTGCCACCCCCCCTTCTTCTCCTCCCAAGGTGACCAATACTGGGATGCTCAGACCAGAAGCTCCTGAGTTTGTGCCCCAAAGCCCACCTTTTGAAGCGTTGGAAGACCCCCAATCTCCTATGCTGGCAGTAGATCGCAAAGACTTTCCATCCCTCATTCAAAAGGAAGCTGAATCTGATATGCAGGAAGAGGAAGATAAGGCTGTTGAAGAGGAGACCAGTGTGCCTGTAACTCCAGAGCCTAAAGAACAGAGAGAGCGAAGAGCTATTCACCCACCTAAGAGACTGACCTATGATACTCTGGTAGAAAGCTTTAAGGAAGCTGTTTTCACTTCAAAAGGGACTCTTGAGGCGCCTGGTTCTTCCACCACAGATTTGGTGGAGGACTACCCCAACTCACCCCCTGGCACATCTAGCTGGGCTATACCAATTCAGGTGGCCTGTAGGCAGGACAACCTCCCCTCCTATGCTAATTGGTGGGAGGTTCCTCTGACAGGTTTTTATGCTGGTGTAAACTGTCTGGTCTCCTGTGCACACTAACTTGCTTTTCCCCCCGCTTGTATATATAAAGCATGTACCAGGTCAAGGACTGTTACTCCCTTTGTGGGACCAAAGGTTCTTTGGTGGGTGGTGGATGTAGCAGGGGTCTGGCTATCTTACCTCTGGTATCATATGACATTCTGCAACATTGCTACAGTGAGACTGTTTCCCTCTAGTGACAGCTAAGATTCTGTGTCATCACATCCTGCCAGCAAAGTATATAGGGTATTGAAGTCTCAGAGCTCAAGTGACACGTTCTTTTGAATTGTTGGAGAACTACGATTCCCAGCTCGCTGGAAAGAAAGAACAGATTTCTGGGAGGAGAAGAGCATCCTGGGAGAGAATATAAGAATAGAAGCTTTGGGCCTAGTGCTCTCTCTCTGGACCGGTGTGGATCTGTATGCAGGGAATCTGTGCTGAAATCAGCAGAGTTGTGGCCTGCTTTTACAGACTCATCAACCCAGATACTCTGAAGGACAGCAGCAAGCAGCTTGAGTAACCTGCCTTACTGCAGTCGGGGCCTGTTTATGTTCCATACACCCCGCAGGGGCGACAGATCTGGGAGAACCGCGCAGTGTGAGGCAGTGGAAGCCGGAAACCACCCTAAGAGCCATAGACTGGAGAGATCATCATCATCATCATTATTATATCCGGTGTATACAGCATCTGCATCTTCTGTTCCTGTGTGGTGAGCAGGTGAAAGCCCATCCTAACAGACACTGTGCACAAACAGCCTTAAGCTTCATGCACACAGGACGTTAAAAAAACATCCTAAAAATGGCAGTAGCTTATCAGTGATTTTTTCAGATGTTATTAGCGTTATATTACCCATGTTCTTTCGTGTTTTTAACCACTTCAGCCCCGGAAAGGATTTCCCACTTTAGTACCAGAGCACTTTTTGCGATTTGGCACTCCGTCGCTTTAACTGACAATTGCCCGGTCGTGCGACGTTGTACCCAAACTAAGTTTGCGTCCTTTTTTCCCCACAAATAGAGCTTTCTTTTGGTGGTATTTGATCGCCTCTACGTCATTTCTGATCACCGCTATAAACAAAAGAAGAGCGACAATTTTGCAAAAAAAAATCTTTTTTCTTACTTTTTGCTAAAATACAAATCCAAAAAAATCTAAAAAAACGTTTTTTTTCATCGGTTTTGGCCGATTTATATTCTTCCTCATATTTTTGGTAAAAAGAAATCGCAATCGGCGTTTATTGATTGGTTTGCGCAAAAGTGGCCGCGTTTACGGATGATGAGAATTAATTTTTGGGTTTTTTTATTTTTTACTAGTAATGGCAGCGATCTGCGATTTGTAGCGGTACTGCGATATTGCAGCAGATATGTCGGACCATTTTGACACTTTTTGGGACCAATGACATTTATACAGCGATCAGAAATTTAAATGTCCACTGATTACTGTATAAATGTCACTGGCAGTGAAGGGGTTAACCTGCAGGGGGAGATCTAGGAGTTAACTATGTTCCCTGGGTGTATTCTTGCTGTGAGGGGGCTGGGCTACCATGGGCATAAGAGATCTAACTGATCCCAGTGACAGGGATCAGTAGATCTCCTATGCCCCCACTAGCAGAGCAGGGAACCGTCGTGTTTACATCGGCGGTTCCCCGTTCTTTAGCTGTGGCCGCTCATCGCGGCTCGCCGGTGGACATCGGGTCCACCCGAGCCACGGGCACACTCCTCAGGAGCGTGGTGTGCGCCCCCTACCAGCCAACCGCAGATCGCCGCTTATTTACGGCGATTCGTGGGAAGCGTCCACACCGCCGCAGTAAATATACTGCGCGCGGTCTAGAACTAGTCAAAGGGCTAGCGTTTTTTTTTCCTCAATTCATCTAAAACGTCCAAAAAATTTGGGGATCTGCATTTTTGAGTGTTTGAATGTTTTTAAAGATGAAAAACGTCTCTCAGAACCCACTGGTCTTGGGTTTTTTTTACAGCTCAAAAACATCACTGCTAAAAACAGTTGATAACAGCCTATGTGTGTATGAACACATAGGATAACATGATGGAGAGTTTATTAACTGTAGAAAAAAACCTCTGCAGCTAAAAACAGCTGCTATAAAACACGCCCTGTGTGCATGAGGCCTTACTCTTAGGCCCCTTTCACACTGGGGCGGGCGGTAGCGGTAAATCCTTGCTAGTTTCAGCGGGGATTTAGCGATGTTATAACAGCGATACGGCGTCGCTATGCAGGTGGGTGCGCGGCACTTTTAACCCCCCACAAGGGGTTAAAACGGAGTTAAAAGTGCCGGCGTGCCATGCTACCGAGGCGGTGTGCAGCCGCTTTGGAAGTGCTGGCCATTGTTTGAAATGGGCAGGGGCGGTGGAGGAGCGGTGCACCCCAGAGATGCTGCTTGCAGGACTTTTTGTAACGTCCTGCAAGCGCACTGCCCCAGTGTGAAAGCACTCCGGCTTTCACATTGGGGTGGGTGGGGAGGCATTTTTGAGGTGCTTTACGGGCGCTATTTTTGGCTAAATAGCGCCTGTAAAGCGCCTCAGTGTGAAAGGGGTCTTATAGCTGCTAGCTTATCTGATACTAAAAGAGGCCTATTCATTCACTGTGAGTGTGAACGCTATACACAGGCAGCCTTACTTTGCTACTTGTAGTTCTACAGATTTTTCAAGTCGGTGATCACTGTGAAGCTTTCATTGTCCTTCTGCAGAAAGAGTACTATATCTGATTACACTACATTTCCTTGGATTTTCAATGTTTTATCAGCCAATACTTGGTATATACTACTTAATCTACATAAAGCTAGCTGCAGATCAACTGAACTGTCAAGTAAGTGACATTGGGCTGCAACCAATCCCCCCCCCCCCCCCCACTTAGGGAGCATATATTACTTTGCTAAAGTTCCTTATACGGTTGCATTCACCAAAGGACTCCCTCTCTAAGACCAGGTGTAATATTGCTATAATTACTGTTCTGGTGTTGTATTTGGTTATCTGCTGCCTTGCTGCTCTTATGTGAGTGAGCAGTAGAGAGTGGTCTGGCACTTGAAGGAGTCATTCCTCTTTTCTCCTGTGCCCCACTCACATGTGCACTGTTTGTATCTATATACTGGTTGAATTTGAACAAAAGTAATTTGCTTTAAGTAATTTGTGTTAACGTGTGACATTTATTCAGTTATGAAAAACACTTTTCTGTGTCTAACCATACCCTGTTGGGTCAAGGTCCTTTCCTTGAGATAATCTTTGAGTAAACAATACTGATTCAATTTAACCTGGTGTATACTGTTACTGTGTCATTACTTTACTATTTTGTTGACCATATTGCTAGGTGTGTCAGTAGGGGCTGAGACGCTTCTTGGGGTTGAAGGACAGAGTAACAGACTGAACACACTTAAGCGGCTCCTGCTGGGGTAGCGCTAGATACAGTTTTAGAGCACTTGTCAAAGTTGCAAAATTGCGCCTAGGCATTTAGATTTGTTTTAACCTTAGATGTGAAGGCGTTAAATTTGCCTTTGACTCTCCACGGTGGAAATACAGACAGCAATGAAAAGCTGATGAAAATTCTAACCCTTTCCTACTGTATCTAAAACTAAAAAAAAGTTTGAGAAAAAAATGTTTTACCCTTTACCCGAGGATGCTATGTATGTATGTATTTTATTTTAAAAATATGCATTTTAGGTGTCCTATAGGTCTGCCCCGAGCAGCTGGCTTTTTATGCCCATGTCCCCTCATTAGCCTGTAAACATTACAACGATCCCATAGCTTGAACATTATTAAGAATGCTCCCTGATATGTTTCACTCTGTCAACACCAGGGCTTTTTATGTGTACAAATCACATCAAATAATGTCACAAAATAATTACTGCAGACACAAAGCCAGTTACCACCTCTTCCCCTGTATATTTCCAAGACACACAAACAGTTTGCAGGTTTTAAAATATAGCTGAAAGAATTACAAGTAATCAGATCTGGAGAGGGTCAACAGTGCAAACTTTTTAAGACTAATGTTTATTTAGAAAGGTGAGTGATGTCTGTTGCTTTTCTTGTGTCCCTGTGCCAAAATCCTAATGACTTTACCAGACTAAGCAAAAGCTGTACAGAAAAAAAAAAAAAAAAGAATAAGTTGGGGGACCACCAGAGAAAATCGGAATGCTAAAACTTCACAAACAATATCTTACATTGCAGAAAATCAATAACAGCTTCACATATATGAGGGCTATAAATATAAATTGTTCTTATAGATGAACAGCAGAACATAATGCTTAAGGTTAAAGTATATTTGGGGCTGAAAATAATTATGAAGACAAATAAATAAGGAGACCAATGCAAAATAAATAAAGTGTAATCTGGGAATTATTTTAGACAAATGAAAAATGTATATTTAGTATTGAATGCATTTTTTATATTGTGTATATATATATATATATATACAGATATTTCTATATCTATATATATATATATATATATATATATATATATATATACTGTATATATCTATATCTATCTATCTATATACATACACATCTATCTATCCATCTATCTATCTATCTATCTATCTATCTATCTATCTATCTATCTATCTATCTATCCATCCATCCATCCATCTATCTATCTATCTATCTATCTATCTATCTATCTATCTATCTATCTATCTATCTATCTATCTATCTATCTATCTATCTATCTATCTATCTATCTATCTATCTATCGATATATATATAGAGAGAGATATATAGAGAGAGATATATACAGTATATATATAGTATTTTAGTGATTTCAACTAATAATTAAAGTGTATCTGTGCATACGTTTGTGGCAATATTTAGAATAGCTTTTTTACTTAAGCTTTGTAGAAATATATAGTAGCTGCTGGATTTCTTCTAAGGCCCCTTTCACATTAGCTGTCCAATCAGGTTTTCTTGTCAGTTTTTCAGGCCGACCTGATCAGGCCATCCATTCACCCCTTTGGAGCGTCGGATGTTAGCGGAGACATGTCCACTGACACCCACCACTATCCAATCCGATCCTGTCCGCCAAACCCAGACGGATGGTGTCCTATTTTCCATCCATCCATCCGGCTGATCGGATGGGATTGAATGAAAACAGACAGGCGGTCCTTTTCATCTGATCTCCCCGTAGGGGAGAGCGGGACTCTGACAGGTCTGTCTCAGCACAGTGAGCGGAGACGGACCCGTCATCCGCCTGCTCAGCAGGGGTCAACACAGTGATCCCCGCTGAGCAAGCGGAGACCGTCAAAACAGATCCGCCCCGTGTGAAAGGGGCCTAACTCTTTTGGATATAGTACGGTAGAGTTTATGCCCCTGTGTCTCATTGGGTAAATTTTGCTTCACTTCCTGTCCTAGAGACACATTAAGAATTAAGAATCTCTCCAAAATAAAAGAATCCCCTTTATTCTTGTTCTGATAACTATTCAAAAATTAGAATTTTTCCACCACTTTTAGTCCAGGTAACAATGATCACCAGGACAATAGAGAGTGACTCTCCCTAATGGGGACACAGACAGTAACAACTCTTGATCATTCTATCCAAAATGAAAGAAAAAAAAATTGGCTTTGGATACACTTTAACCAAAGAGGCGTAAATGAATGATTTGTATAGTTCCTCCCGCTGTCCTAAAATGAAGAATAAACTCCTTATTTTATGAATTTATTCTGGAAGTAATTATATGTTAATGTCTTCTGCTGTAATGTACACATGGATGTTTTTTGTTCGCTGCACACAGCACATTGTAGGCTGACTGTTTTTTTTTTCCCTGTATATACTAAAGTAAAGGAATGTTAGGATATATAGGGCAGCACAGTGGGTAAGTGGTTAGCACTGTCACCTAGGAGCACTAGGGTAGAATCCCAGCCAGGGTGCTACCTGCTTGGAATTTGCATGTTCTCCGTCTGCCTGTGTGGGTTTCCTCCTGAATCTTTAGTTTCCTCCCACACTTCATGACACTCTGATAGGTTAGTTGGTTCCTGTCTAAATTGGCCCTAGTATATGTATGTATAAATGTGAGTTAGGGACCTTAGATTTTTTGAACACCCTCCTCCTGAAGAAGCATGTTTGTGAAACACATTGAGAAATTGTATCCCTTCTGCTCCTTGAGGGCAGGGACTGATGTGAATATACAATGTGTGTAAAGCACTGTGAAAATTGGAGGTGCTGTATAAGTACCTGAAATAAATAATAATAAAAAATATATATACATTCTTCCCTTTGAGGATCAGTGTTCCTGTAAAAAAACAACTCTGTCCAGCTGATATTTTGGCTTGGGGATTGGTAATCAGTCTTAAGGTGCCCTTTTCCTCATTTCCCTGTTTTCCTGGATGCAGCCTCTGTTCTGAAAGGTCTATCTACACTTTTTTGAATACCCTCCTCCTGAAGAAGCATGTTTGCGAAACTCGTTGAGAAATTGTATCCCTTCTGCAGTCTACAGTTGTCTCTGTATTTTCTATGTGCTATATTGTACATCCGATGGGCTGTTTTTGTGACCCTTTCTGGAGTATGCATGTATATGCTTATATTTGTACCATGGATGGGGTTACAGAATTAAAGGGGTTTTGTTCATATTAACAATTTGGAAATATTTTTAAATTGCTTTGTCTTATTTGGATTTTGATAACAACCAACCTGGCTATACTAGATTGAGTTGATAAACATAGAAAAGTTGTTTTTTAACTTGTGTATACTTATTTTTAATACCCCAATAAAGTCCCAGTACTTTTTCGTTGACTGTTCTTCAGTCAGACACACCCTCATGTGTGATGTCAATATCATCTGACCTGGTTAACTCTGAGAACAAGGAAACGTTTTCTCCAGCAATAGAGACCAAACTGAGCGTGTGCAGGAGGACTACCCTCACTGTGTATTATATGGCTTTGCCAAGAGTGACAGGAGGAGAGGATCTGTCCATATAGGATCAAAGAGCCTTTTTACACAATGCAGAGGATTAACCCCTTAAGTCCCACAGTGCGTAACAAGCATCCTTTACTGCATATACACACTGATTTTACTATTGTGGGTTTAGTAACACTTTAAAAAAACTGTTTTGGAAATATATTAATCCCTAATAAGTTGTGGGGAGGGTGGAAGGGGGGTGGGGGTAAGGGGAGAGGGAAGTTCAAAAGTATGTATTTATGGAGTGTATTTTAATTCTTTTGTATGAAAAAAATTGTGTATTGGGGAAAAACGTAAATAAAGTTGAATTACAAAAAATAATGTCATCTTTTATTATAAGTGTTATTAGATATATTAATTGTATTATTGAATGTATTCACTGGTTTGTTCATTAGTTTGCATTACAATTCGTATCTATTCATTTTTAATTCCATGAACAAAAATGAATAGAACAAAGATGCATTAGATGGTGTGGCTGCATTGGTTTTCTGTTTAGAGGGTTTTTTTTTTTACTTTCTCACCTGGAGATTCTGGCAATTAGCACACTTCATATTACCCTAGGAAAGGACTACAGTAGGGATATGCAATTAGCGGACCTCCAGATGTTGCATCAAGTCCCATGAAGCATAGCAAGACTCTGACAGCTACAAGCATGATACCAAGAGGCAGAGGCATGATGGGATTTGTAGTTTTGCAACAGCTAGAGGTCCGATAATTTATTATCCCTGAACTACAGGGTACTCCCTCTCTCTTCTTTTTCTATAACATGGGTGCAACGTTCTGTAGCCTTTAGAGATTGCTGGGAACAACGTAACTCATTAGAGAGCAGCATAAGCAGAGAGCACAGAGAGTTTTCAGGTCTCAAGCTGTGTTTTTTTTACAATTAACATTTTTTTTTTTTTTACCAAACAGATATAATAAAACACGTTCAAGAGCATATTTACCAGAACTAAAGGGCATAAATAAATTACATTGTATTATTATACATAATAATTAGAAAAAAAAGATTTGCAAAGCATTAGCCTCTTGAAAGGGGTTGCAGGAACATATTACATTTGTATTTTAGAAAATGCTAATGACCTTCTAATAAAATAAAACCCGGTGATACTTTTTTCTGGCAGGGAAAAGTAAATATTTAAAGGTATGCTTACAAGATAATTGATTGCCCTTTTTGTCTGATGTAATGGGGTTTAAAAGGTGGAATTAATGTGTTTGCTTAACTGGCAACCTCATCAGAAAATTCAAGAAGCTTCAGTTGTTTCCAACAAAAGATCCACATGGAAAATCAATTGCAAATAGCAGGCTTGTATGAGACCCCTCACACTTTCTGTTGAGTTATTGAACAAGAAAGATGTGAATGAATTTCAGATTTACAGAGGTGATTCATTTATTATCATTCTCTCAGGCTTGTTACAAGCCACAAATTTTCTTTCACTGCTTCCAAATCTCAAAGAAAAAAATATATAACTTTCAGCTTTTTTTTCGCAGTTTCCAGGCTGAGCTGTGCTCTGGTCAATATGATGTGTTAATAATATTAAAATATAAAAAAAAAATATATATATATATATAAATAAAAATATATATAACACGTCCAATCATGAAAAAAAAGTTACGTTAGATACATTTAAAACTAATAAAATATATATATATACTTTTGATTACATACACAGAAGTTTTATTGTAGCTAATAAAGGTTTTATTAGTTCTGGAAAATAAATCTTTATCCAATTTCACTGTGTTCTCTTTTTCTTTTGTGCAATTCACTCAGATGTTATATTGATTTGTGTTTTAAGGGAGGAGGAACGTGAATTCCTTTATTGCATTTTGTGGGTTCAGAAACAAATCTAAGGTATAACAGGAATTATATTTTATTTCTACATCTGTGAATTATATGTTAGTTAATTAAAAATTACCATGCTTATGGGATGATGTACTAAAATGTATACTGTGTGCGTTACATCCCTTCAAGAAATGTGTAACACTATTAGGCTGGGAGCAGATTCAATATTTTTGATTTATAGTTTTACCATAAGATTTCTGGAGTTTAAAAAGTGTATGTCTGAGCAAAATAAAAAGTAAATACTGATCTCATCTTCAATACATAGACATTTCTCCATGCTTTGTCTCCCTAAGAAGACCACAGGTACATAAAAATACCTGTTGGTTCTGCCAGAAATCCTGTGAGCTCCTAACTTTGCGTAGTGAGCTGACAATGGTGCCTCAATGAGCCCTCAATGAGCTCACTAGATTTCTGGCAAACTCAACACACGTACTGTACATTTTGTACTTACAGTATTTTTAAGAGACAAAACATGGGGACATGTGCATGTATTGCAGAGATGTTCTTAATTAATTAAATTAATCTTTTTTTTTTATAGAATATGCTCTTTTAATCTTACACAGCCATACACTTTAACACAAGTTCACCATGTTAATAAAACATTTCAGAGACCAAGTTGCATTCTTTTGTGGTGCTGGTCCAGCAGAGATTGTAGCAAATCAATTTTCTTCTAGCTATCCCAAATCCATTTTCATCTGAATGTGTGGTTTTTCATCTAAATATATTCATGGTTATCCTTGGATTCCATTCCTATATGCATTATATTCATTTGGAGAAGCTTTGGTGATTTACAATCTAATCTACGTCCATAGGCTTGTATTAGGACATGATGTATGGGCAATGATGAAAGGAGAAAAGTTGCAGTTCTCTGTGTCTGTGTAAGTTGTTCTCCATATCTGTGTACATTTTACAATGATCAGCAATGTTTTAAGGAGAGTTAGTGCAACTTCAAATTGAATAGGGAGATACAGGTACTAGATTTTTTTCTTTAGGGATAACCTAGGGGAGGTTCCCATTGGGAATTTTCCAGATGTCTAATTACTAGGCTAATTAGGGCATAGGATAGCTATATAGTGGACCTCCTCAAAGTCAATCTTTATGGAATGGAAGAGTAAGCAGAAGATATTGATTTAAAACCCATATCAAAGCCAAGTTGTACCAATTGGCATATGGGAGACATCACACATGGGCAAATATTTTCTGGCTTGATGAGAGCAAAACTGAAAATTTTAACCCCATATATCCCCATGGTGAGAACACTTATTCAACCAACATGTGTTTGCTTTTATAAAATTGTATCCAAAGTCCAACATATTTAGCTTTGGAAAGGTTAAGAAACTGTTAAAACCCCTGTCAGGTTTTCATTGCTGTCTGGGTACCCTCACTTCCTTTTCTATTGAGCACTAGGGATGAGCTTGGGTCCGGTCTGCACCTGGAAGTTAGCTGTCATTGCCAATGAGCTGTGGATGGGATATTTCCCACCCCACCGCTGCATGTATGCAAAAGGGTGGAAATGCTTGTGACATCATTGATCCAATATAGCCATGTGGCCATATTAGGTCAGTGACATTGGCCTAGTATCACCATGTGCTCATATTAGGCCAATGGGGTTGTGACATCATTGACCTAATATGGCCACCTATTATTGACCTAATATGATGTCACAAGCATTCCCATGCCTTTGTGTAAGTTGGAACAGGGTGGGGAATCCTAGCTCCCAGCTCATTGACCCAGCAATGAGAGCTAATTTAAAAACTGAAGTTCATCCTTAATCTTTTCTAGGGCTATCAACAAATCTGCTAGAATAGAATATCTTTGTAGAAAATACAATACTTTTTCTCTTTTCATACTTTTTCTCTGTCATACTCTATGACATACCAAAGCCTGAACCCAAGCTCATCACCAGTGACTGTCACACTGAGAACCTTTTTCCTCTAGCACACCAAGGATTCCCCAAGAAAGATCCAACGCTTTATTATCGTGGTCACATAGTACACAGAAGGCAATATTTTGGAGCCACGAAGGGCCCCTTTGTCAGGCAAGTGAGCAAATTTCATAACTTGCCTGACAAAGGGGCCCTGCGTGGCTCCAAAACATTGCTTTCTGTGCATTATAAGACCAGGGTAATAAAGCTTTGGACCCTTCTTGAGGAATCCTTGGTGTGCTGATGACAGTTCTTCACTTGGATCGCTTACGGTTCCCAGCCATCTTCAGGAATGTGTGCATGGGGAATATTGTGTTTGGACTCTATATGTTCTGGTGACCTGAACTGAAAGAGAACGTAATGGGAAATTCACAGTTTTGAGTGATATACTGTATATATACAGTATCTCACAAAAGTGAGTGCAACCCTAACATTTTTGTAAATATTTTATTATATCTTTTCATGTGACAACACTGAAGAAATAACACTTTGCTACAATGTAAAGTAGTGAGTGTACAGCTTGTATAACAGTGTAAATTTGCTGTCCCCTCAAAATAACTCAACACACAGTCATTAATGTCTAAACCGCTGGCAACAAAAGTGAGTACACCCCATATACACATATTTTGTGTGGCCACCATTATTTTCCAGCACTGCCTTAACCCTCTTGTGCATGGAGTTCTCCAGAGTTTCACAGGTTGCCACTGGAGTCCTCTTCCACTCCTCCATGACTGTCACGTACCTTCAGGTAGAGCCTGACAAGGAGAGGAAGGCCTCTTGTACTGCCCAGGTTCAAGGGCCACTAAGTTTGCAAAAGTGGCCGCAAGAGCACGGAGAGGTAGGAGTGCCTGCAATGTTCTCCTTAGTAGGTGAGCAGATGTAGCAGCCAGCAGCGAGGGTAGAGCTGCGTGTGGTGGCTGAGGGTGCAGGCACTTGTGGATGCAGGTATGCTGCGGATGCAGGTAGATTGCCTTTCGCCAGGTACTGTAGATGCAGGTACTTTAGCAGCTGTAGCAACAGGAGGAGACTGGTGCAGAGTCAACAAGCCAGGTCATACACAGGACATCAGGTACATCAGAGACAGCAACAAGAATGGTTAAAGTTCAGGCAGAAGTTGGCAACAGAGAATCCAGCAGATAAAGAGTAAATCAAGGTCAGGCAAGCCGAGGTCAGGAGTGAAGATAATCAGAATAGTCAGGAAGCTGGGGAGCGATCAGGTCAAAGACAGGCACAGGAACAGGAATACAGGGGGAACTGCAGATCAGAAAGCAAAGGGCCTAGTACATCTACCATCCTTATATACTACACTTGGGCGCCAATGCTAATGGGAACGCACACGTTCGCTCATGCACATATGTGATCGCGAGATCCTGCAAACATGCCTGTCAGACAGGGTATTGCTGAGATTGTGCCTCCGCATGTAAAATGGCCTCTGAACTTGCACATCTGCTGTGTCCTGGCCAGCATATTCCAGACAATGATGACATCACGGAGCTGGTGGATTTTAGAGACTTTGCGTTTCTCCACCTTCCGGAGGATCCCCCACAGATGCTCATTAGGGTTTAGGTCTGGAGACATGCTTGGCCAGTTCATCACCTTTACCCTCAGCTTCTTTAGCAAGGCAGTGGTCACCTTGGAGGTGTGTTTAGGGTCGTTATCATGTTGGAATACTGCCCTACGGCCGAGTCTCTGAAGGGAGGGGATCATGCTCTGCTTCAGTATGTCACAATACATGTTGGAATTCATAGTTCCCTCAATGAACTGTAGCTCCCCTGTTTTGGCAGCACTCATGCAGCCCCAGACCATGACACTCCCACCACCATGCTTGACTGTAGGCAAGACACACTTGTCTGCTGCCATACACGCTTGACACCATCTGAACCAAATAAGTTTATCTTGGTCTCATCAGACCACAGGACATGGTTCCAGTAATCCATGTCCTTAGTCTGCTTGTCTTCAGCAAACTGTTTGCGGGCTGTCTTGTGCATCATCTTTAGAAGAGGCTTCCTTCTGGGATGACAGCCATGCAGACCAATTTGATGCAGTGTGCGGCGTATGGTCTGAGTACCGACAGGTTGACCCCCGACCCCTTCAACCTCTGCTGGCAGCACTCATACATCTATTTCCCAAAGTCAACCTCTGGATATGACGCTGAGCACTCAACTTCTTTGGTCGACCATGGTGAGGCCGGTTCTGAGTGGAACCTGTCCTGTTAAACTGCTGTATGATCTTGGCCACCATGCTGCATCTCAGTTTCAGTGTCTTGGCAATCTTCTTATAGCCTAGGCCATCTTTATGTAGAGCAACAATTCTTTTTTTAAGATCCTAAGAGAGTTATTTGCCATGAGGTGCCATGTTGAACTTCCAGTGACCAGTATGAGAGTGAGAGCAATAACAGCAAATTTAACACACCTGCACCCCATTCACACCTGAGACCTTGTAACACTGAGTCACATGACACCGGAGAGGGAAATGGCTAATTGGGCCCAATTTGGACATTTTCACTTAGTGGCGTACTTAATTTTGTTGCCAGCGGTTTAGACATTAATGGCTGTGTGTTGAGTTATTTTGAGGGGACAGCAAATTTACACTGTTATACAAGCTGTGCACTCACTACTTTACATTGTAGCAAAGTGTTGTTTCTTCAGTGTTGTCACATAAAAAGATAGCATAAAATATTTATAAAAATGTGAGGGGCGTACTCACTTTTGTGAGATACTGTATATATTATATGATAAAATACGTTTTTTCTTTTATTTTTTTTTTTAGATATGCCTTCAATTTCTCCTCTTTAATGTTTATAATGCTTAATTCTCAAGGACAGGCAGAAACAGTTTTCTTTCCCTTAACACCTAATATATAATAAACACCACGCAACTTACATTTTGAAATTCTTTAGTCTGTTGGATTCCTTGTGGGAGATACACGCAATACCAATAGCTATGTCATGTAAACATGGAAAGCGGCGTACAATTTCACTGAAAGACATGTATCACATCTAAGATCTCTGTGTGGCATAACAATTATCCTGAAATCAAACACATTAGCAATGTTACTGAGTGATCTTGCCACCAGTCATTCCATTTATTGTTGTATATTTCAATCTCTTGCTCCTTGACATAAGTAAACAAATCTGCTGCAAAACAGATAAACTCGATGTAGAAAATGGCTCAGTCTCCCAAGTGTAATGTCCCCAGAGGGCCGGTCTTGACATTCTGTATTGTTTATATCACTTACAAAAGTTAAATATTTGGGTGTGAGGCAGGAGTGTGTGCGCAATGGCAGCGAAGGAAGTGGGGGTCACTCTCTGTAGCCTGGATTTGTAAAATAGAATTACGTGGCTCTGTACTTCTCCCCAACAATAATCAGCTCTGTAGGATAAAAGGAAACTTTGTAAACAGCTCTAATGACCATGAACTACTTATCATATTTCTTTTTGCTGTTTGCCACCCTCGGATCCATCTCTGTACCCAACATGACTGCATTACCTTGAAGCAGGGGTTTCTTTTCACTACAAGGGCGACCTTGTATATTCTCCAACTATTCATGGGTCAAAAAAAAAATAGGAGTTTTATAAAACAATGAATACATTTCAAATAAACAAATATGTTTTAGTGGATCTGGATTTTTTGTAATCAACATGATACCATTCGGAACCAAAGAGAAAGAACTAGCAGGAGTCCCCATCAGAGTCCCCCTTACATCAGGGTCCACATCAGTGTTCTCCCTGCATCAAGGTCTCCATCAGAGTCCCCCCTTAAATCAGGGTCAGTGGCGGCTGATGCAAAACTTTTTTGGGGGGTAGCAAACAAACCCCCCCAGGTCCGCACTTAGCCCTCCACGGTCCCCCCTGCCCTCACCCCTCCATAGTCTCCCACGCTCAGCCCCTCCACGGCTTCCTTGGCTTCTTCTCCCAGCCAACCCGATCCACCACCTGAGGGGAGGAGAACCTGGAAGACAATAGCGAATATTTATTCGCTAGTGTCACAAGGGGGTCTCTGTGTCCCGAGCCAAACCTTTTTCAAGCCAATTAGAGCCTCCGGCTCTTATGATGTGGTTTGAAATAAAAAACTCATAGAAACCTATGAGTCCGGCGCCCCGCATGCAAATTAGGGGGCGACGCCCCTGCACCCCTTATGGACTGGCCGCTCCTGATCAGGGTGCTCATCAGAGTCCTCCTGTTGTGTGAATGGCCAAAAAAGAACTGGCAATACCCATCATGGCCAGATCTGGTGCACTTCCGTGCTCACTGGCGCACGCAGATGCACAATAATGCAAACTGGCGAATGCACATGTGCAATGACGCACGAGCAGCGTAACAGATGCTGGCTCACTAGATTGTTGGATGATTGTCAGCCCCCCGTGTTCCTGTGCCTCTGTGTATCCTGATCTTGGACTTCCCATTACCGACCCGGCTTGCCTTTGACCTGCTTCATCTTGAATCCTGGCTCTGACCCCTGGCTTGAACTACTGACTCCACTGCTGCTTGCTCACCAACATCTGTCTACCAGTGTATGATCCCAACTTATTCCAGTCCTTGCTATCTGCCTCTGCTACTGACTTATCCACCATGTATGACCTCTGGCCTGGCTTCTGGTACTGCTTCCCATCTGCCCTGCTGCCAAGTGGAACTGTTTAAGCACACCTGCCCTACAGTGCATCCTGCTTGCTCCTGCTACCATCCAATGATCTGCTCCGCAGACTATCGGGCACTCCATTCCCTGTACCACCTTCAGGGGTGCTCTGCACTCAGCCACAAGGGTAGTCCTTTATTCACTTTGGCCCCCGACCAGGTACATGACACACCCTTGCATCTACATCAGAGACTTCATCAGAGTCTCCCCTTACATCAAGGTCTCCATCAGAGTCCCCACTTACAACAGGGTCCCATCAGTGTCCCCCCTTACATCAGAGGACCTATCAGAGCCTCCCTTACACCATAGGCCCCATCTACTTCCCCCTTACCACTGAAAAGCTGGCCATAGATGGTTAGTTTTGTTTTCTTTATTCAGCCTTACTGCACTTACACAAGTGAGGTGGACGGAGGAATTCCCCCTGCTGAGACATTGCATTCTGACAGAGGAACTTGGCTGGAGCTGCTGACCTACAAAAGTTTTTCAGCATGTCTCTTCAACAGAAGTTGATAAAATGAGCGACTTCTGTCAAGCAGGCACGGCCAAACATTTATCAAAATTCAGCTGGTTCCTGCTGAATCAGATGAATTTTAATAAATCAATGGCCAGCTTAATGTTTACAGGATGGTCGCAGCAGCAATAAGGGGGCCAGGAGGCGGAGCAGGTCTGGGCAGAGGAAGTTCCATCTTCTTGTCAATGCTGGGGCAAAAATCCTGGTTTCTAGGATCCCGTCCTAGTAACCAACAAGAGGGATAATGTTAGCACAGCAGGGGGAAACCTGCGCTGGAGCTGTGGGGATTGGGGTTGGGGAAGAAGTGGAGACCTTAGACAGCTGACCTAAGTCCTCAATCTGTGTACATTGAGGATACGCCACTGACCCTACTTGAGAGTCGGATAAAGTGTTTTTCTGAACCCAGAAGCTTTTTTGGCTGCCATCTTCCTATCATGCATAATCAAAGACAGTTTTCTTTTAAATTTTCCTTTTATGTGACTGAGTATTATATGCAAAGTGCATTTTCAGCCTATTCACCAAACTAAGGGAACCTTCCCTTTCAAAGTGAAACACCAGTTTGCCTTTAGTAAATAAACCCTATTGTGTGCACCATACTGATACTTGTGTGCACAAAACTGGGCCAGATAAATCAAAGCAGGGAGATGTATGAGATCAGAAAGAAAAATATAGACCAGCATGTCAAAGGCTACAAGACCATGCCAAGCAGCTTAATGTTTCTGTGACTACAGCTGATGTCACCCAGGGTGGCTGTCGGCTTGCTTACAAGTCACTGGGTGGGCAGTCAGAAGATCTCATTAAATGGCCATAGTAATATCCCTACTAAAGGAATCACTTCTGACTTCAACAACTGAAGGTTCAGGCAGGCAAGAGAACCCATTTGGTGAACTGCGAAGAGCTCGGGTTCTGGTCAAACTCATGGTCAATCCGAACACGAAGCGCATCCCTAGTTTGCAGAAAGTAACCTTCAAACTTGAGATAGCTTGAACAGGTTTCTCCAGAGGAGTTGGCCAAACTATTTGTTGGCAGGTGCAGAAGTCTCATTGAGAGCAACAGGAATCCCATACTTGCAATGACTGCCTCTAAAGGCTGTGCAACAGATTATTAGGTTAAAAATCATATAATCTTTGTCTATTTGTTTTCATGCTTAACATATTGTGTTAAAATGATATTAAACCCTCAGATGACAAACACTTTTAGCAGCTGATTTAAACGCTTGCTGAGTAAGCATCTTCTTCATATTTAAATACTTGTCTATGTTCCCGTTTAAGCAGATTCCATGAACACTACACCAGGTTTCCAGTTTTGGCGTGGCTGTTAACACACACATTGGCAGATTTTCGGGTGAGAGTCTTAATTATAGTTTGCCAAGATGGGAAGAGTTCATCCAGACAATGGTGAGAGTGGAAAGACGTCTGCCTATCGTCATCTGTTGTGCTAGAACCCATTGCTGTTTCGTTTGCGTGTAGCAGGGTGGAATGCCGAGTAACCTAGATTTCCTGCCTTTAGCAGTGATGGCCCCTGTCATTCAAGTGATTCTTCTGCAATGTGTTTAAAGGAGGAGTGCCTCTGCAATGTGTTTGGTTGAAACTATCAGCATGAGTAGGTAACATGTGGCTTACTGAGAAATAACATGCAACTACCATGAGTGTCAGACTGGCCTTTTGTTCTTTTGGAGAAGTTAGTGGAGTAGCCAATACCTGGGAAAGTGTAGACCAGTTCTGGTTGGGAATGATTGTTGGCCTAGTGGAATAGGGTTTACTTGCTTGCTGGTGGTAGGAAAGATTCCCCTGGGTGCATGCATCCTTCAACTTGGGCCCCCCACCTTCTGTGGATTATGCACATATCCCAACTTTTTGAGGTAGGAATGAGGGACAACTACTGTATTAGCAAAAGTATGTAGGCATATAGGACAACCCCCTTGCAAGGGGTTTTATATAAAAAAATACAAAAAAATATTAGTTAAACCTACAAGTTCTTTTTTTACCACTACTATTCCTTTATACTGGCTTTTGAAATTTACAAATGCAGCAATTTAGAAATCAGATAAAAGGTTTAACACTGAGAAACACTATTTGAAAGATAAAAGTGCATTTTATAAACAACAATATAGACCAGACCAAAATGAGGGGCAAATGAGGACGAAAGAGGGGCAGAGGGACTTTGTTCCAAATCAGGGACAGTCCCTCAAAATCAGGGACCGTTAAGAGCTATGGATTATGTCTGAAATCACTTTACCACGCAAAGGCCTCTCGTTGGTTTGCAAATAACCTGACATGGCCAGAAGCCTGAAAAAGCAGTGAACCGGAAGTATGGCTATTAGGGCCTCTGGACAGCCATCTTTGAATATTAAACTGTAGGCCTTGGTGCAAGAACTGGCTTAGTAACCCACCACAAGGGGGCACTAAATGTGAAACCAGCCCAACAGGTTGAAGCTGAGAATGTGCTGGTACAGTAGATGTAAAACCACTCACTAAAATCTCACATACAGGGTAACATATTAATGTTCATAAAGCCAGGAGAAGACTATAGCAGCCAAAAGAGATAATCGCAAGTGAATCCGACAGGTTGGTTGTACCCAAGTTGATTGGTCGATCAACTTGGTACATTCAGCCTGCCCATTAATGGTTTGAATCTCGGCTCAGCAATCAGCAGGAACTGTCTATAGTGGGCCTAAAAATGGCTGTGCCAACACACATTTCGCAGGCATGGTTTACTATTGTCACTGCCAGGAAGCTGATCCAGATTAATGATGTGCAGATATTCCTGGAGTAAATGCATGTGAATGTGAAATAGCTAAAAGAGGTTTAAGAAGATCAGCAGAACTGGGATGCAAAAAAGAAGAAAAAGGTGAAACAATATTTGATAAAACAAACAAAAAAAAAACTCGATAATACACAATGTTTTAGCATCAACTTAAAAATCTGTCTCCCCAGCACATATTGGATAAAAGCTTCTTTCTAATAAGTGTGGAATCCCAGAAGTCTGTAGCTCAGGCAGATGTTCAGCTGATTGACCATCCTCAAACCTAAGATGCACTTGTGCCAAGCATTCTGTTTTTGATCTAATGGCTGCACTGTTCACGGACACGCCGGCTCACTGCTCTTCAGAACTGGTATCTCTGGCTGAAATTGTCTGTCCACAATTCAGCATTTAAGAGACACTAAATGCATGGCATGCACTTCTCTGAAGAGCGGACAGAATGTGTAAAATTACAGGGATTAATGCTGGGCTAAGGGGGTTAGTGAAACAAAAATACTCCAAAATCAATCGAAAATCACAATTATTATAATGCGGTGCTCCACAGCTGGCGTACACTAATTATCACGTTTTGCATATTTGGAAAGGAAAAGCAGGCTCAGCTAGAGTGTTTAACCCTACAGGGTCCTCACCGCCTCTCTGCGGAAATAGCAGGCTGTTGTATACAATTGTGTTCTGTAATCAGCTGGGCTCTGCCTAAAGGCAATGTACCGTCTTTGCAGTGGTTTTCAGAGCAAAATGAGCTCAATATAAACAATCTTATCAATGTGCAGTCGTGTCTTAAAAGCCTTGTTTCAATGTATAGATTGTAACTATGTATCTACATGGGGGTAGACATATGTGAAATTGTCTATTACATATGCAGAACCATCTTCCTGCTTTGCATTGTTACATAATGGGGTTGATTAACTTAAAGTAACATTAAAGGTTCCTTTTTTTCCTTTAAAATACCAAACCTGTCATACTTACCTGCTCTGTGCAGTGGGTTTGCACAGAGCAGCCCCGATCCTCCTGTACTCGGGTCCCCCACTGGCACTACTGGCTCCTCCTCTTCGGCAAGTGCCCCCCATAGGAAGCCACGTCCATTGACACAGTCAGGGCCGCTCGTCCCTGTCCCCACATCACAGAATTTGATTGACAGCAATGGCTCCCGCTGCTATAAATCTATGCAGTGAGGAGGGACAGAGCTGGGAGAGCCACTGGTCCCATGCACATCGCTGGATCAGGCTTGGGTAAGTATAATGGGGTGGAGGGGGGACACATACAGCACAGAAGGTTATTATAATGTTTAGAATGCATTAAGGCAGGGGTGTCAAACTGGCGGCCCTCCAGCTGTTGCGAAACTACAAGTCCCATCATGCCTCTGCCTGTGGGAGTTATGCTTGTAATTGTCAGCCTTGCAATGCCTCATGGGATTTGTAGTTTTGCAACAGCTGGAGGGCCACCAGTTTGACACCTGTGCATTAAGGTAAAAAAAACTTTAAAGGGTAACTTCACTTTTGTGGGGAAAAAAAAATAGCAAATAAAGAAAAATAATATTGTGCATATAATGGCAACACTAATCGTATTGTAATTGAATGTCATTTAAAATTTACCTTTCCTTCTCAATCTGCAGCTCTGTAATTTTCTGAGCATGCATTGCAATATGGCTACCTGGAGTTGTTCTGTACACAGTGTGTACTAACCACTCCCCAGAAACATAATTTCCTGCTTGTGTGATTGGCTCACTAATTTTCCCAGAAATCTGCACTAAGATACAAGTCAGATTTCAGGCATCCCCTGCAACAAAAATGTCATTTTTGGAGAGATACTTTCAATAAGAAAATGTCGAAAGGGATGCAGACCCAGCAGATTCCTTCATGAGTGCTCTGCAGCTGCACACCTGACAGTTAATTATGAAACCACTCCCATTAGACCCACTCAGCACAGAGGCACAGAAAAACACAGAGGAATTTCTTCAGAATAACAAAAGGCAGGAATCTGCAACAAAGTTTATTATAATCCCTGTAATGTACATAGAGGGGAATGTTTTTCTCTCAACAAAAGTGGATATAAAGTCTCACTTACCTGCTCTGTGTTGTGGTTTTGCATAGAGCAGCCCCAATTCTGTTCTTCTCCACCACCAGCGCTCCAGGCCCCTCCCTCCTGTCAAGTGCCCCCACAGCAATCAGCATGGCTCAGCCCTGCCCCCTCTCTCTCCTCATGGGCTCACTGACTTTGATTGACAGCAGTGGGAGCCAATGACACCACTTCTGTGTCTCAGCCAATGAGGAGGGAAGGTTCCAGACAGCCGAGGCTCTCGTGCAACATTGCTGGATCAAGATGGGGCTCGGGTAAGTAATAGGGGGGCTGCTGTACACAGAAGGGTTTTTATTAATGCATAGAATGCATTAAGATAAATAATCGTCTGCCTTTAGAAACACTTTAAGGCTTTGCAACCACTTAAAGGAGTAAAGACTATTCACTTTGAAAAGTGCATCTTCACTGAGCTGATATCGGGGAAAACCAAATATTGTCCAGATTCAAGAGGCATGTGTCTTTTGGGTATATATTTTTTTTTAATTTGCTCAGTAAAACATCTCCTGCGCAGAGGCAAAATTCCTATAATGAAAACCAATCACTGCTGCTCTCTGCAGGGTGACTGGTCTTGTCTCCGCCCCCTCCTGTAGTTTTCTGCTGGCAGTCTGTAGTGGGTGTGGCTTGCTGGGTCCCTCCCACAGTTCTGCTCAATGCACATGCTATGAACACAGCAGTGGAAATGTCATTGTCACTTTAGCAAGATAGTATCTCCATTTGCAAAAGCATTTGTGTGCACGCAATGTAAATTTATATCCTTTGTAGCTATTAAGGAAAATATGTCAGTTACATTTTTGTGCATTGAGTTCAGCCTAAAAGAGCTTGTAAACACTAACAATCTAACAATGAACTTCTTTTATTTGCTACCTTTAGTTTGTTAAATATACTAAACTGAAAGCTTTTTTTTTTTTTTAAAAGAATAAAGATTTGCCTTTATATATTTGTATCCTGGTTTACATGTTCAGAACACTTTTTACTCCATGCCTTCCATTGTTCTGTTACCCTTTGTGGATTATAAGAAGTCTCTGACTTAAATAAAGAATTGCATTTGAAAAATAAAGAAAGATGTATTAATTTCAAAAGCAATATGAGAAAAAGTTGCACAGAAACATGTACAATGTCATTATCTTAAAGCATAACTCCACTTTTGTTGAGAAAAATACCTTCCCCTCTGGGTGATCTATGTACATTGCCGGGATTATAACAAATGTTGTTGCAGATTCCTACCATTTATTTTTCTGAAGAAATCACTGTTTGTTCCTCTGTGCCTCTCTCCTTAGTGGGTCTAATGGGAGTGGTTTCATAATTATCAGTCAGCTGTGGCATCAGCAGAGCACTACTGAGGAAGCTGCTGGGCCTGCATCCCTTTAGACGTGTTCCTACTGGAGGTATATTTTTAATAATCAATTACAATTGTACACGCTATATTATTTTTTCTTTATTTGATTTTTTTCCCCACAAAAGTGGAGTTACCCTTTAACATTTGTTGAGTACAGGCCACAATGTTGCACAGCACATTATCATCAGATTACAAAGTAAAAAAAGTACAAAAGTTGTAAGGAATTAACCAAACAGGCATAATTTATGTATCTTCTAAATTATCAGTGGTTTGCTGAATAACATGGACTTCTGGAATATTGAAATGGACCAAGGTCCATATGAGTGCATCTGTCCATTTTAATACAAAACTTTAAAAGATGGTCTGGCCACAACTGTATCATTATGATGTGGAAAGTAAGAAAGAAAATAATAAAATAAAGTTAGGGAGAAGGTAGAAAGAAAAGAAAAAAAAATAGAAAGTGCTGAGTTAGAAGTCAGTAAAAGAAGTTGAAAGGAGAGGGGATGAGGAGGAAGACTTTTGGGTGCCTAGGTGAGGGATCCAATATACCGCCTTTAGAGGTCTGCATTAGACAGGTATGGGAGAAATGCTTTGAATTGTGTGGAATTCAAGAAGCCAATCCAAATAATCTATACAGAGGCATAGTTGGGAAACTTGCCATGATATTGAGCTACTAGTTCTTCCATGTATTGTAGGTAGGTTCTTTTTGACTTAGCATTTAGCAATTGTGGGAGTAACTTGGGCTTTTCAGTGTCTGGTGATCCCATTACTTGCAGCTAATATGAAGACACAAAATAGCCCCTTTTTGGCTGCCGATATAGAATCGGGCAATATTGAGAGTAAGGCAATGGGAGGAGACATAGGCACATGTATGCACATCATTGCCTCATAAATCTGAAAGATGTTAGTCCAAAAGTTATATATTTCAGGACAGGTCCATGAGACATTAAGCATTGTTCTCACAGCCTTCCTGCATCTCCAGCGTATATTAGGAGTAGGCACTGTGAAAGGACCAACATGTGATAATCTTATAGCTTTTGTCTTGAGCTGCCACCAAGATGTAGGTCCTATGCATCAATATAAATGCTTTTTGTATCTCATCTGCCAAAAATTGATTGCCTAAGTCTCTTTCCCATGCAGAAACAAAATCATGGGTTCTCTTGTGTGTGTGTGTGTGTGTGTGTGTGTGTAAGTAATACAATATTTCAAATCCATACAGAAGTGAAACAAGGTGGATAAGTTTCCCTGTTTGAAGGAACAAGGTTTCAAACAAGGTCAGATTATGATAAAGAGGTGTTTTTTTTGACAAGAGTTCCACGGAACCCACATAATAGAAAATATTGTCAAAACTGACCTTGTTCAGGTGGAGGGCCTACAGTTAGTGCTGATAATGTCATCAATTACTTTTTGTGAAAAGCACTCATCGCCGGAGATGTATTGTCATGGGTCCACCTCCAGATTCGTGAACACGACACAGCAGGAGGGACATAGGGTATCCCATATTTCGGGTCAATGGGCCGATATATGTTGAACGTTTAAACCAATTCACTGCAAAATCCCACATTTTTAGAACGTGAGGCACACAGAAATGTAGGCCAGAGGAGTTGGGTCTGTTCGGGGGTGTAATCCGTGAAAGTGACATTAGTAGTATTGGAGAAAGGTATCCAAAAACACCCACAATTTATCTTTATCATAAAAGAACCAGTCTATGTGGACTAGAAGAGCAGATTTATGGTACATTTTTATATGTGAGAGGCCAAAGTTGCCATATTGTTTCCTATGGACAAGGATATTGTATAGCCAGAGGGGGTGGAGTACCAGCCCAAATGTATCTCAATAATGCAGATTTCAGTTTAGAAAAAAAAATAGTGGGTATTGTTATTGGCACTGCCTGGAATAGGTAGAGCATATGGGCAAGTAAATCCATCTTAAATTTTGCCATCCGTACAAGCCATGAATGATGCATTTTAGTCTGGGACTTTAATCTGATAAGGGAGTCATGCAAGAGTGGTGGGAAATTAAGTTCATATAGATTTCATAGTTATGAGGATATCTGTACCCATAGGTATTGTATAGATTTGTAGGCCCAGTGAAAGGGGAGGGTATTCGCAAAGTGTGATCGTTCTCCAGGAGGTAGAGATATATTGAGTAGGGATGGGCCGAACATCCCCCTGTTCGGTTCACACCAGAACACTGCGAACAAGCAAAAAATTTGTGCTAACTTGCAAAAAAATATTAAAGTCAATGGGACATGAACATGAAAAATCAAAAGTGTTCATTTTATTTGATTTAAAATAGTTTGTACAGTTATTGTACAATTATATACATTGATATGCTCAATATGTTATTGTAAACTGTAAATTGTAAGATTACTTCTATATGCCTAATACAATTTTAAAATGTTACTGTTTAAAAAAAGTGCTCATTTTAAAGGCTTACGTGCAAGTTATTGCCATAGAAAGTGTATGGGGACCCTAGTACTGCACTAGGGGACATGAATCAATGAAAACATTTTTTTAAAACAATTGTTTTTTCAGGAGCAGTGATTTTAATAATGATTAAAAATCTAAAAATAATAAATAATAAAAATGAAATATTCCCCTTAGTCTGCCTATAAAGTGGCGCATCTATGTGATGTTTATAACAGTGCCGCAGCAAAATTACATTGCTAAATGAAAAAAGTAATTTAAACTTGCTTGAGGCTGTAATGTATTGCCAGCTCCTGGCAATATAAATAAAAAATCAAGGAAAAAACAGCCTGACCTGAAGGGCCTTGGTATGGCTTTTAGGGGGGACTCCCACGCCATTTTTTAAAACAAATTTGCCACGGGGTTCCCTTTGAAATCCATACCAGACCTGAAGGGCCTGGTACGGATTTTGGGGCGGGTTTCCCTTAACCACTTCAGTACACTGTGTTCTATATACTACACTGAGTGTACTATATATTCTCCACTGTATTATATATACTACAATGACTGCACTATATACCCTGAACTGATATATATATATATATATATATATATATATATATATACTATATGGACTGCACAATATACTCTGAACTGCTATATATATATATATATATATACTATGCAGACTGCACTATATACTCAGAACTGAAATATATATACTATGTGGACTGCACTATATACTCTGAGTTGGAATATATATACTATAAGGACTGCACTATATACTCTGAACTGTATTATATATACTACAGGGACTGGACTATATAAAATTGTAATTACATGTCCCAGTTAAACAGGTGCAGAAAAATTGGGCCTTGGGTGTTGGTGGTGCCCCATACTGTACACCACTGAATGTAGTGTCTATATAGTCTACGCTGAATGCAGTGTGTGTGTATATCTATACTAGGCTGTATATATATATATATATATATATATTAATACACCGCCAAAAGTGGATTATATACTGTACACCACCGAATGCACTGTCTATATAGTCTACACTGAATGCAGAGTGTATATATATATTAGGCCATATACGTATATTCTTACACCGCCTGAAGTGGATTATATACTGTACACCACCGAATGCACTGTATATATAGTCTACACTGAATGCAGAGTATATATATATACTAGGCTGTATATATATATATATATATATATATATATATATATTAATACACCGCCTGAAGTGGATTATATACTGTTTGTTGCCAATTACAGTGATACTAAACCCTCACTTTTTTTTACATAATTCTGCTCCTTTATGTTAGTGTAGTGTGCGTTCACTAAACATTTCCTTCATTTTCATTTAGAAATGCCTTTTTTTGGAGTCTGTTTTCCCCACTTCCTGTCCTTCTCCCTGATGGGTGCCCCCTCCGCAGCGTCGTTCTCAAGGGGTCACCCGTATTGTGAGCTCCCAGCACTGGGACTACATCACGGCGGGGAGAAGCGGGCTGCGCTCGCAGGCACGGGAGCCATGGCCGTGTATGATGCTGTAGCTCCGCCTCCCATGCCATTTGATTGGCATGGGAATCTGGAGCTCTAGATCGCAGCCCCGCCTTTCCTCCACCCCATGTTTTTTCTTAGCATGAGATGGACGTGCTGGGGAGCGGGAATGGGCATGACCACTGGGAGGTGTATGTGCTTCTCTGCTGTTCTAGCTATCGAGAACTAGGCTCATTCTCGATCATGCAGGCAGGGGAAAATGTGCATGTGCGAAGCCGCTAAGCATGACAGGAATTGTAGTTCTCAACAACCTATGACACAGCGCTCCAAGAACCAGAAGCTGAGGAAATGCAAAGGAGGAAGAGCTGACAATCGGTATGTAAAACACATGGAAAAGAAACATTTTGGGTGAAAAAATAAAGTGATTCCAGATGTTTGTACCATATATAGCAGATACTTGTAAATGGGAAAAAGTACCTTTACAACCCCTTTAACGTGGCATATATTTTTAAATTTTTAAATCTACGTTGATTAAAAAGATGGGGCAATAACTTGCACATTGGGCCGAGTCTTTTCTAGGCTTATGGAATCAAAGATATGCGAGATTCATGTGATGGTTGTGGGAATGGTTGTTGCGCAAATAGAGTGTCAAACATGGGTTCCAGGATAGGGGAGAGTTTTTTTTTAGAGCTTTTTGATATCTGTTCAATAATGAAAAAAATACCTGGTGGTCCTGCCAAAAATCTTGTGAATTTATAACTTCCCATGTTCTCTGCACCACTATCATTTACATTATCTCCAGTTAACTCTGTGGACAGCAAAGCACTCCGTAATGTTATGGAGAAAAGGAGGTGGGGGCATATTCTGTAGTGACAACGCTGCTCCTTCCTTGATGCAGTACAGTGAATAAGTGTTGTCACCCCAGGGCAGGAAGTATGTTACTGACAAATTTACCAAGAATATAGGAAGGCTTGAAAAAAAAATTCAGCCACCACATCTAAGCACGGTGGTAAACTGCACTATGTTAAATTTTAGGTTTATATATGCTTTAATAAATAAAGTGAAGTACTTCAATCAACCAATCATGGGTGAGGAAACTTCCTTTTTAAAATGTGGTATTTTGGGCACACATTGCAGCATAAACATACACTTTGGCAGCCAATCATGTTGATGTTGGAGGTTTGACGCATGTTGGTTATCCCAAGTTTTTAACCAAAAACTACAAAATGAAAAATGATTAGATTAAGGCAGTCTAGTTACCCAGTTAGAAGATAGTGGAGGAGAAGCCCATTTCCTGTTAGGCCTCCTTAACATTTGTAGTGCCTACAAGATATGCCATCCTTATCATATACTGTTCTCCATTGCCTCAGAGCTAATAATCAGCTTTAACCTCCCTGGCGGTATGATTATTTCAGATTTTTGGTGCTGAAAGCGGTACGATTATTTTGCATGGAAATTTGTCGTTTTATATTGTAGGCCTGCAATTCTTAGGAATAACTCACTTAAATCTGTCCAAACAAGAGTCTAGTAGACATCCCGGGTATGAAAAAGTTTGAAACATGAAATCATAAATTATAATATAATAAATAACTATAAATAATTATCAGAAATAATAACGTAATAGTAATAAAATGTATTCAATAATGTAATCAAACCAAAAACACTGAAATTTGCTCAGTTGCAGAATTGTCGCTGTTGCCACTTTCTGTTTCTGATGATAAATTTCCCAAAATATCAGTATCACTCAATTCTGCAAATGATTCTTATTTACTATCGGTGTTTTCTAGCTGATCAAAAACCACGTTTGACGTAAAGGGACACTTTTTGGTTGCTATGGACATTCTCATGTTTCCAGGTAGAAATAATGACAAATATAATATAAAAGTGCATGCAGGGCACTGGGCAAACCACTAGGAACAAAGGGGATGTGAAATTATTTCATACAGCAATGTAATCTGTAAGATTACAGATTACAGTGTACGTGTTATGTGTGTTTCACTATTTGAATTTCCTGCCGGTCTCCGTCCCCGTGTGACGCGACGCTCGCAGGGAACGGAGCCCGGCACACAGAGGCATCGGGCGGAGGACAGGCACGCTGACACCGCAGGAGGACATCGCTGGATCCAGGGGACAAGGTGAGTAGCGCTGCCTGGATCCAGCAATGCAATCCCGAGTGTGGCTCTGGGTTACCGCTAATGGTACTGAAATTCCACCCAGAGCCACACTCGGGATTACTGCCAGGGAGGTTAAAGCTAGTGTACATTGGAAAGGGGCACAAGCTGAACAATGATTGGCGACACAATTCTGCACCAAAGCACAGTCAATCCACAATAATACAGAAATATAAGAAACATTTTGAACTTCTGCGGGTTGTGGCTGCACCTTTAAAAAGAACCTGTGATGACATACACTATATTGTCATAAGTATTGGGACACCTGCCTTTACACACATGAACTTTAATGGTATCCCAGTTTTAGTCCGTAGGGTTCAATATTGAGTTGGCCCAGCCTTTGCAGCTATAACAGCCTCAACTCTTCTGGGAAGGCTGTCCACAAGGTTTAGGAGTGTCTTTGGGAATGTTTGACCATTCTTCCAGAAGCGCATTTGTGAGGTCAGGCACTGGTATGTGGATAGGAAGGCCTGGCTCACAGTCTCCGCTCTTATTCATCCCAAAGGTGTTCTAGGTTGAGGTCAGGACCCAAATTCACTCACCCATGTCTTTATGGGCCTTGCTTTGGCCAGTGATGCACAGTCATGTTGGAACAGGAAGGGGCCATCCCCAAACTGTTCCCATAAAGTTGGGAGCATGAAATTGTCCATAATGTCTTGGTATGCTGCCACATCAAGAGTTTCCTTAACTCGACCTTAGGGGCCAAGCCCAACCCCTGAAAAACCACCCCACACCATAATACCCCATCCACCAAATTATTTGGACCAGTGCACAAAGCAAGGTCCATAAAGACATGGATGAGCAAGTTTTAGTCCTGACCTCAACCCAATAGAACAACATCAGTGCCTAACCTCACAAATGTGCTTCTGGAACAATGGTCAAACATTCTCATAGACACACTCCTAAACCTTGTGGACAGCCTTCCCAGAAGAGTTGAAGCTGTTATAGCTGCAAAGGGTGGGCCAACTCAATATTGAACCCTATGGACTAAGACTGGGATGTCATTAAATTTCATGTGCATGTAAAGGCAAATGTCCCAATACTTTTGACAATATAATGTAATTGGAAGGCTAATAAACAAAAATGGCCAGCACATCAAATGGTAAATCTTTACCGAGGTCTTAATTATAATAACAGTTACGAAGACACTCGTATCCTTTCTCAAGGTGACATCTTGAGAAAAAGGCCATAATGCCTCCAAAATGTTGGTGGTTTGATGTTTTCTGTAGACTAAATTTATGATTATTGCAAATAAGACCTCATTAGAGATTTACCATTTGCTGTGCTGGCCATGTTTTGTTTCCTGGATCCCACGGTATAATTGTTAGCCGTGCACCCACCAGAAGGCATCTAAAACCATGCTGCAGAATATAAAGGCTGACATTGTCAGCCTATTTTGAAAAGATTTAAACTGTGGCTATTAGCTGAAACCTATCATATGTACCTTTCCAGTGAGCACTGACTTAAACCTCTCAAAGTATCTTTAGCATCCAGGATTTATGTCTGGCTCCCTTGCTGCGCTCTGTGGTTCCATCTGCCAGCAACTACGTCACAACTGTGTCCTGTAGGAATGCAAGGGCCAGCAGATGGAATCAGAACTCTGCAGGGGCCATGCATCTGACAAAGATTCTTTGATAACTATATTTCTTAAAGACAGCAAAGTAAACGCTTACTGCACAGGTAAGTATTAACTCTCAGCTGATAAAAAATCATGTTTTGGTAGCACCCCCTTTGATATAGTAAAGGCCTAGGAGCAGGGCTGGCCCAAGACATTGTGCTGCTGGGTCTAAGAATGAAATGCTGTTTATCCCCCCAACAAAAAAAACACCCAACAAAAGGCTGCCACATCCATTATTTTATATCATGACAATTAAAACTAAAATTAAATTGATCAGAAAGTCAGATTTACACGCAACAGCACCTTGTCTATATGAAAAATTAAATGACATACCATTATGTTCAATTCCAAGTGGCGGGCAAGGGCAGTATGGGGGTGGGCTGGGGCAGTATATAGACAGGCTAGGGTAGTATAGGGTAGGCTAGGGTAGTATATAGACAGACTAGGGTAGTATATGGACAGGCTAGGGTAGTATATAGACAGGCTAGGGCAGTATATAGGCAGGCTAGGGTAGTATATAGACCAGCTAGGGCAGTATATAGACAGGCTAGGGTAGTATATAGACAGGCTAGGGTAGTATATAGACAGACTAGGGTAGTATATAGACAGGCTAGGGTAGTATACAGACAGGCTAGAGTAGTAAATGGGGACACTAGGGTAGTATATGGACAGGCTAGGGTAGTATATGGACAGGCTAGGGTAGTATGTAGACAGGCTAGGGTAGTATAGGAGTAGGCTAGGGTAGTATACAGACAGGCTAGGGTAGTAAATGGGCACACTAGGGTAGTATATGGACAGGCTAGGGTAGTATATAGACAGGGTAGGGTAGTATATAGACAGGCTAGGGTAGTATATAGACAGGCTAGGGTAGTATATGGACAGGCTAGGGCAGTATATGGACATGCTAGGGTAGTATATAGACAGGCTAGGGTAGTATATAGACAGGGTAGGGTAGTATACAGACAGGCTAGGGTAGTAAATGGGCACACTAGGGTACTATGTGGACAGGCTAGGGTAGTATATAGACAGGCTAGGGCAGTAAATAGACAGGCTAGGGTAGTATAGGGGCAGGTAGAGCGGCCTGGGGGCAGTTGTCATCATGACACATGAAACTGCTGGAAAAAAAATGTTGGTTGTCAATTTGTTGGATAAAAGAGAAGGAGAGGCTGCCGTGGTTCAATTTGCTGCCCCTCTCAACGTGCTGCCTGGGTCCAATGGATCCACTGGGACCCATGGTAGGGCCGGCCCTGCCTAGGAGGCATGTAATTGACAGAATTACGTAGCTTATTCCTCAGCTCCACAAGCATTCCCCTTGCTGGATGACCAATTCCATGGAGCTCTTCCTCTTCCCAGGTTATGTGGCCACCCCCTTGCTGATGTCATCATGTACAATGCAGGACCAGCAGTTCTCTGTTATATGTGATTATGTTGAGAACCTGCCTACCTTTCAGAGCAGGAATGAGAGCTGTGTGCCAGGTGAATATGCAATAAGGTATGTATACCTCTCTGTTATGCCCTAGATCCTTATTGTATAGGATAGTGGCTACCAAAACAAGATTTTTATCAGTTGGCCAGATTTCAGTTTAAGCAGCTTCTTTCACATGAAATTGTAAATGTTCTTTTTCTGGATAGCAACAGAAGTGTTTTAATGAATCACTGTATAGAGATTGAAAGTATCTCCTTCGCTGGCTCCATACATGTGTTGGCTCCATGATTTACTGAGTAGTCCATCAGAGCCCACACAATGAGGTACATTTACTAAAGGCAAAATGACTGTGCGCTTGGCAAAGTGCAGTTGCACTTTGCAAGTGCGGTTCCTCCAGAGACTTCCATCATCCAATCATGCGCAAGCAAAAATGCTGTTTTTTTTTTTATTTTTCCTTGCACGTGATTGGGTATTCTTTTTCTTTACCTAGTTTATTAAGCATTGGAGCAACTGCACTTGCAGGGTGCACAGTTTAGTAAATCATTTCCAATGAGTCAGTAGTTACAGCTCCCTTGTTTATGTCCTTACAGGCTCCTTTCAAAGACATAAAATTATAGCTGGAAATAGAATCAGAAACCAATTCAAGTAAAGATAACCTCTGACACAAGGATTCTATAACTACCAGGAAGATTTTCTTTGATGAGTACCAGATGGAATCATGCCTCTATATGCCACACATCTGCATGGATCAGTCACTATTTTATTACCTGTCTGTTTAACACTTGCCCTAAAAAGCTGAATGTCATCAAACCTCTGGTATGTCAGGGAAAAATTTAATTTTTCATCCTTGACGGGATCTGAAGAAGACAAAGCATGTGCTGAAAGTTGGCTTAGAATGATGTGCTGTTAATCTTGACCAATCAAATTGTCTTCAGTGGTGAGAAAGTATAACCGGTCATGGTGAGGTGGGCTAACATCAACCAAAAAGTCTTTTGCTAAACCATTGTAAAGCATAGAAGAGCTGGCTTTTGGTCATCTTTGATTAACTAAGTGGACAATATTATGGATCTGTTTCTACATGTAGGAGGGCTATGGAATACAGTATATGTTATAGGTTCAGCAATTCCAATCATACCTTAAATTGTACTTATCATTAGATTATTTTCATTACATTCTATGCATTAATGCCCGGTACACACAATGAGATCGGACGAATGATTGCCCGTTTTTTTTTGCATGCTAATATCAGATCGAATCGGAAGAGTTTACTTAAGCCACGAAAATTCTCGTACGACAGAATAAAAAATCAGAAGTGATGTGATGTGTTGTAGTGTATTTGTCTTGTATTTTGAACGACAACTGTACTGGTTAAACGAAAATCTTACGATCTGGCACCATACGAGAATATTTTTCCTAGATGTCCGATCTTGTCTGAATAATATCAGATGGACTGTCCTGATCTGCTCTCGAAAGCTCTGTACTAACGATCCGATTATCGTCCGATTGATTCAAAAGCGCTATTTTTCGTCCCATTTTTTGATCGTGTGTGCGGGGCTTTAGGTGAAATACCTTCTGTGCTGCAGCTCCCCCCAGACCCCCCCTTTTTGCTTACCTGAGCCCAATTCGATCCAGCAATGTGCACGAGCAGCGACTCCAGCTCCTGTCTCACTTCTCATTGGACAGATTGATAGCAACAGGAGCCATTGGCTCCCGCTGCTGTCAATCAAAAGCTGTGACATGGGAGCGGGGGGAGGGCCAGAGTCCATTGAAACAGACAGCAGGACTCGGGAGTGAGCCCGCATGGGTGCCCCCATAGAAATTGGCTTTCAGTGGGGGCACCCGATGAAGAGGATGGCTTAGAGCACTGGCGGGGGACCCCAGAGGAAGAGGATCAGGGCTGCTCTGTGCAGAATGATTGCACAGAGCAGGTAAGTATAATATGCTTGTTATTTTTATTAAAAGAAGATCAAGGGTTTACAAACACTTTAATGCGAGTTAGACCCCCTGGTCCTGTGTGCTATAAAAGGGACAGAGGGCCTTTGTCTTACTAAGAGGAGAGACTGGGCCATTGCCGAAGTTTGGATTCCCAGTGTCATTCTGAGGTTGGAGTTTCCAATGCCAAGCATGGACTTTGCCAAGAATGGACTCTTTCCTATAAAGGTATGCTGGGGCAGCCACAAGCCTGAAGTTAGGGGCTAGGGATGTTAGGGAAAAAACTGCACTTTATTGCGGATAGTTGTTTGTATATGTCATTATGTTACTGTATTCAAGTAAAGCATTTAAGACTTTGTGCTTGCCTGGTCTGAAGTTACTAAAGGGGTGAAATACAAGTAACAGCACATACATTCTACAGCTCAGGTCAGTAAGCACATTGGTGTATAAGGATAACGGTGCAAAAGTTAATGCAGTGTGAAGATACAAGTGGTTACCAAGGGTAACAAAGGTTTCCCTAGCAGCCTGTCATTAACGTGTACATGTGAAAGATGTGATAGCTCCTTGCAGTGAGGGGGATGTTTTCTGCACTCCTTCTACAGTGATCCGTCTCCCATAACAACAGTAACAGATCTGCACCACCGGGACCCTCAGCCTGTACACAGGTACAGAAAAGGAAGAGTTAAGTGAAGTGCACACATGGAGTTTGCACTAGGTGCACGGTGGGACCCCATACAGTTACTGAGAGTGAGGTAGCGATGATACACTGGGCAAGTGGAGGGGCATAGGCTTGGCATATCCCTCCTAAATGAACAAGTAATCGTGGTGATATTTAGAGAGACTTTACTCAAGTCAGTCATCTGTTCCAATAAAGGTAATTGTGCTACACAACCTACTATTATTTAGCATTTGTGGTTAAATAGTTGATATTTAATTTCCTTCTCTTTACCCTTTGGAATGGTGAAAGACCGCTTGTCAAATCACTATAGTGCAATGATCACAGTCAGCTACTTTTTTTCTACAGACAATTCTTCATCAACTAATTTTTCACATAGATATCAGAAACAGGTGTAAAGGCGGAAGTTTTTTTTTATCTTAATGCATTCTATGCATTAAGATAAAAAGCCCTCCGTGTGCAGCAGCCCCCCTCAGCCCCTCTAATACTTACCTGAGCCCCATCTCTATCCAGCGACATCCATGAGTGCCTTGTCTGTCCGGGACTCTCCTTCCTGATTAGCTGAGACACATTGGCTCCCGCTGCTGTCAAACAAAGTCAATTAGCCAATGAGGAGGGAGAGGGGGCGGGGCCGAACCACGGCTCCATGTCTGAATGTATACACCATAGCAAGCTGCTTGCTGTGAGGACACTCAACAGGAAGGAGGGCGCTGACAACGGACCTAAGAAGAGGGGAATCTGGGCTGTTCTGTTCAAAACCACAGAACAGGCCTTGCTTTGTGCACTGGCCCAAATTATTTGGTGGAGGGGGGATTATGGTCTGGGGCTGTTTTTCAGGGGTTAGGCTTGGCCCCTTAGTTCCAGTGAAGGGAACTCTTAAGGCATCAGCATACCAAGACATTTTGGACAATTTCATGTTCCCAACTTTGTGGGAACAGTTTGGGGACGGCCCCTTCCTGTTCCAACATGACTGCGCACCAGTGTAAAAGCAAGGTCCATAAAGAGTCTTGACGTCAACCCGATAGAACACTTTTGGGAGGAATTAAAGCGGAGACTGCAAGCCAGGCCTTCTCGTCCACATCAGTACCTGACCTCACAAATATGCTTCTGGAAGAATGGTCAAACATTCCCATAGACACACCTAAACCTTGTGGACAGCCTTCACAGAAGAGATGAAGCTGTTATAACTGCAAAGGGTGGGCCAACTCAATATTGAACCCTATGGACTAAGACTGGAATGCCATTAAAGTTCATTTGCGTGTAAAGGCAGGTGTCACAATGGTGTACATATCCCCCAGTATTTGATATAGCAACTTTTTAAAATTATTCAGTGAATACATAAATCAGGGGCCTCTAAATTATGTAAAGAAAGGGCCAGTTTACTGTCTATCAGACATTAGAGAGGCCAGACTCTGGCCCTTGGGAGTAAACAGTGCCCCATATTTAGAATTAGGGGGACGAAGAGTGCCCCATGATTCGTTTCAGTGGGAGGAAATATGCCCCATTTTTGGTGTCAGAGTGAGGAATAGTGCCCCAAGGGTCTGATAAAGGCAAACAAAGGGCTGCAGTTTGCAGACCACTGACATAAATGAAAAATGCAGACAAAGAGACGGATAGATACAGATAGATAGATAGATAGATAGATAGATAGATAGATAGATAGATAGATAGATAGATACAGTATTTCACAAAAGTGAGTACACCCCTCACATTTTTGTAAATATTTTATTACACCTTTTCATGTGAGAACACTGAAGAAATTACACTTTGCTACAATGTAATGTAGTGAGTGTACAGCTTGTATAACAGTGTAAATTTTCTGTCCCCTTAAAATAACTCAACACACAGCCATTAATGTCTAGACCGCTGGCAACAAAAGTGAGTACACCCCTAAGTGAAAATGTCCAAATTGGGCCTAAAGTGTTATTATTTTGTGTGGCCAGCATTATTTTCCAGCACTGCCTTAACCCTCTTGGTCATGGAGTTCACCAGAGCTTCTCAGGTTGCCACTGGAGTCCTCTTTCACTCCTCCATGATGGCATCACAGAGCTTGTAAATGTTAGAGATTGGTTAGGTCTGGAGACATGATTGGCCAGTCCATCACCTTTACCCTCAGCTTCTTTAGCAAGGCAGTGGTCGTCTTGGAGGTGTGTTTGGGGTCATTATCATGTTGGAATACTGCCCTGCGGCCCAGTCTCCGAAGGGAGGGGATCATGCTGTGCTTCAGTATGTCACAGTATATGTTGGCATTCATGGTTCCCTCAATGAATTGTAGCTCCCCAGTGCCGGCAGCACTCATGCAGCCCCAGACCATGACACTCCCACCACCATGCTTGACTGTAGGCAAGACACACTTGTCTTTGTACTCCTCACCTGGTTGCCGCTACACACACTTGACAACATCTTCACCAAATAAGTTTATCTTGTTCTCATCAAACCACAGGACATAGTAACAGTAATCCATGCCCTTAGTCTGCTTGTTTTCAGCAAACTGTTTGCGGGCTTTCTTGTGCATCATCTTTAGAAGAGGCTTCCTTTAAGGACGACAGCCATGCAGACCAATTTGATGCAGTGTGAGGTGTATGGTCTGAGCACTGACAGGCTGACCGCCCACCCCTTCAACCTCTGCAGCAATTCTGGCAGCACTCATAAGTCTATTTTCCAAAGACAAGCTCTGGATATGACGCTGAGCACATGCACTCAACTTCTTTGTTCGACCATGGCGAGGCCTCCTTCTGAGTGGAACCTGTCCTGTTACACCGTTGTATGTTCTTGACCACCATGCTGCAGCTCAGTTTCAGGGTCTTGGCAATCTTCTTATAGCCTAGGCCATCTTTATGTAGAGCAACAATTCTTTTTTTCAGATCCTCAGAGAGTTCTTTGCCATGGGGTGCCATGTTGAACTTCCAGTGACCAGTGTACGAGAGTAAGAGCAATAACACCAAATTTAATACACCTGCTCCCCATTCACACCTGAGACCTTGTAACACTAACGAGTCACATGACACTAGGGAGTGAAAGTGGCTAATTGGGCCCCATTTGGATATTTTCACTTAGGAGTGTACTCACTTTTGTTGCTAGGGTTTAGACATTAATGGCTGCGTGTTGAGTTATTTTGAGGGGACAACAAATTTACAGGGTTATACAAGCTGTACACTCACTACTTTACATTGTAGCAAAGTGTCACTTCTTCAGTGTTGTCACATGAAAAGATAGAATAAAATATTTACAAAAATGTGAGGGGTGTACTCACTTTTGTGAGATACTGTAGATAGATAGATAATTTATTATTTCATCTGTAAAATGTAAAACAAGAGTAATAATTTCAGACTACATTTACATTCCCCCAAAACCAGGCATAGCTACCTCTTCTCACAATTCCATTTAGCTGTATCATTATATCATTGGTGTTTACATTGGTGCCTGGCTGACCTCCAACGTTACTCATTTCTTACCGATTTCTCAGTATCCTTTAACAACATACATACTTGAGAGTTCAATATTGTGCTATGTGTCTAAATAGTATGTCAGGTTCTATTTTGGAACTCTGCAATACAATACCCTGTATACAGCGGTATTTCAGCTAAACCATCTTGGGTTACACTGCTGGAAGATGTTATGGAGATTACCTACAATGAAATACTGAACGCTCCCATTTATCTTTCTACAACGTGTCTTGATTCCAAGAAAGTACATTTACACTCCCTTAATGTCACATAAAAAGAAAACTCTTAGGAATATAGACCTTGTTTACTTTAACAAGATGAAAAGCTTTATAACATGTAAGATGTATATGTAGCTCTGTGCAAAAGTTAAGTGCGCTGGAGAAAATGTCATGTTTAGTGACTGTCGCACTGAAAATACATTGATTTGACAGCAGCTCTAAACATCTGCTAAGTGGTGTCCGTGGTGACTTTTTGGTGGCACTGCTTTCTGTGGCACCACAGTGGGTGGGAATTGGAGAACAACATTACCATGTGCAGGAGGGGACTGGCAACGAAGAAGAGGGTAGATGTTTAGATATATAAGGACTGTCTGAGAGGATCAGTAGAGCTCTTGCACATAGTTAGAACTTAGTTAACAATAATTTATGATGTTGGTACAGCTTTTATGGGCCCATTTAAAAAGGAAAGTATAATGGTTCAGTTAGAGTCAATTTGTTCTATTTTTCAGGTTTACATTATTAAACCAATGTTTTACGCCTATTTTCCTGCATTTAAATAAAATCTATGTTATGAACTACTGGAGCTCCACTCTAGTCAGGAAACATGTGACCTTCACTTGAGTTGTGTCTATTGGTTGTTTGTTACATTAAAGCTGATTAAAAAAATACTTTGGAGGTCACATGTTTTCTGTCTAGAGTGAAGCTCCAGTCTGCAGCTCTCGTTCAAGAGGAAGCAAAGTCCTGCCTCTACCAAGATGGCCACCTCTACACAGAGAAACAAAGCAAGACAATGCAGGGTAAGTAAATCTGTCCCTAAAAGCAGTATTAGTAGTAATCTCTACCTATCTATCTATCTGCAATCTGTCCCTCACAGCACAGGCAGCATCCTCTCCCTACACTACCCAGAGAGCATGTGACATGCAGCACTGTGACTCCAGCCTCATATAGAGGCTGGGTCAGATGATGCACTGTCCAATCACAGCCATGCCATTAGTAGGCATGGCTGTGATGGCTTCTAGGGAAAATCACGCTTGTTGATTGGCTGCCCTGCAGCTATTCAACATGCGTGATCAAATACCCGAACCCAGAACTCGAACCCAAACTTTTTTAAGTGTCCGGGTTGGGGTCCAGGTCACGGACACCCCAAAGTTCGGTACGAAACCAAACTTTACAGTTCGGGTTCGCTCAACTCTATTCAGTTCCCCTCGATTAAAAAAAATCCAAAAACCCAAAACGCTGATTGATGTTCTCAAAAGATTGCATAAAAGCACTGTCAAATGGATGTCTCATGGGTGATGGTTCCTTCTTCACCAGTTTTGTTTTAAACTGTAAAACTTTGGAAGAGTTTGCCTCAAGTCCTGGTGAATGGAATATCGCAGCACAAGCCAGGTTCCAGTGGCCTTGCACATGCAAACCTGCCTTAGATGGGTACAACAAACTGAAACCTCCAATCCATACTGGAACCTCCAACAATTATTGTTTCCCATTTGGATTATAATAGATTCTTAAATCAACCAATAAGTTGCTCACTGCCGAACTGTTAGAAAAATCATCAGCACAGTTGAATAATTCTTCCCTAATCCTATGTATGGATTTGCCTTCTATTCTTGCCCTGTTACCGGATACCGTCTTATTTTCTGATCTATTTACTTATGGAAACAGTGAAACATGCGTCTGTCAAACAACAAGATGATTGTTAGAACAGCAGATGGGAAAGGAACGACATTCATGTCACCAGGACAATTTATTGGGGTATCGGGTTTTGCAGTGCTTAGGCATGACATCCCATTAAAGAGTCATAACATTCCCTAACTGTGTAGAGCAACAAGACTAATATAAAACAATAACATATGGAGGGAACAGATTTCCACCACTTGTACATAGCAAAGAAATGGGTTTGCTACAAACGAAGCGGTTGGTAAAACTCTGTTATATTAGGGTTCGCGTTGGGTGATGACTACTACTAACAAAAGGCAGTGAAAACAAAAAAGTGTTACGTCTTAACTGGTAGACTTACATAATTGTGAAGATCTGTGGCCACACCTGAAATTATGATTTGTGATTTTGGTCTGTAATAACGGTCACATGCGACCTGAGTGTGGAACCACACCACGGCTGATTAAAGTGAAAAGTCTTAAAGTAAATCTGTCAAGATAAAAATTTGTGAACTGCAACTGTGATTTTTTTAAGGTTTCTAGTTCCCTGGCTGACATTCTCAGTCTATGGCTTGTCTAGTTAACAAGTCACTGACCTAACCAGAACATAGTCATATTTTCAAATCTTCATGGTTGTTCTGGGCCTTTGGATGAGCATAACAGCCACAGAACTTTCAGCTTGAAAAAACACAACCTAGCAATGTTTGCTTTTGTATTTTTATACTGACAGAGTTGCTCACTTAGGCTGGGTTTACACTTGTCCGACAAACGGACCGACATTGTGAGCACAAGTCGCATTACGTCACCAAATCAATGTTTCCTTATGAGAGCCGTCTTAACTGCTCCGACACAAGTCGGTCCGACTTTGAAAAAGGTTCCTGTACTACTTTGGTCCGACTTCAGCCCATTGAATATCATTGAAGTAGGATCAAAGTCGGATCCTTGTTCTAATCATCCGACTTGTGACATCCGACTTAGGCTGGGTTCACAATAGTCCGATTCTCGGACCGACATGAAGAGCACAAGTTGCATTACGTCACAAAAACAATGATTCCCTATGAGAGCCGTTTTAACTGCTCCGACATGTGTTTTTCAAAGTCGGAGCGACTTTGAAAAAGGTTCCTGTACTACTTTTGTCCGACTTTGATCCTACTTCAGCCCATTGAAAGGCATTGAAGTCAGATCAAAGTCGTATCAGTGTCTTCACTGATCCGACTTTGGCATGCGACTTGTGCTCTGGGGATCTTGAAGGGGAACTCCACACCATATTTTTAAAGAAAAAACTGGCATGGGGTCCCCCTCCAGGAGCATACCAGGCCCTTTGGTCTGGTACGGATTTTAAGGGGAACCCCATGCCGAAAAAACAGCGTGGGGTCCCCCCCAAAATCCATACCAGACCCTTATCCAAGCACGCAACCCGGCAGGCAAGGAAAGGGGGTGGGGACGAGCGAGCGCCCCCCCCTCCTGGACCATACCAGGCCGCGTGCCCTCAACATGGGGAGTATGGGTGCTTTGGGGCAGGGGGGGCTCTGCGCCCCCCACCCCAAAGCACCTTGTCCCCATGTTGATGAGGACAAGGGCCTCTTCCCGACAACCCTGGCCGGTGGTTGTCGGGGTCTGCGGGCGGGGACTCATCGGAATCTGGAAGCCCCCTTTAACAAGGGGGCCCCCAGATGCCGGCCCCCCACCCTATGTAAATGAGTATGGGGTACATCCTACCCCTACCCATTTACCTGGAAAGAAATGTGTACACAAAAAAACCACACAGCTTTTTAAAATATTTTATTAAATCTGCTCCGGCGGTCTTCTCCCCTCTCCGGTGTCTTCTTTTCTTCGGCTCTTTTGCGGGGTCTTCCATCTTCTGAGGGGTCTTTTCTTCTCCTCTGCGGCATCTTCTGCTCTTTTGCCAGTCTTCTCCGCTGTCCTCTTTCCTCTCTTCTTCTTCTTTTTCTTCTTCTTCTGCTTTTCTTCTTCCCATGTTGACACGACGCGTTCTCCTTCACGAATGCCCTCGCCGCTCTGTGCTGTGCCTTATATTGGCATGGGGCGTGGCCACCAGATGACATCACCTGGAGGTCCTGCCCCATATGAGGTCACATCATGGGGGCGGAGCTGTGACCTCATATGGGGCGGGACCTCCAGGTGATGTCATCTGTTGGCCACGCCCCATGCCAATATAAGGCACAGCACAGAGCGGCGAGGGCATTCGTGAAGGAGAACGCGTCGTGTCAACATCGGAAGAAGAAAAGAAGAAGAAGAAGAAAAAGAAGAAGAGAGGAAAGAGGACAGCGGAGAAGACTGGCAAAAGGGCAGAAGACGCCACAGAGGAGAAGAAAAGACCCCTCAGAAGATGGAAGACCCCGCAAAAGAGCCGAAGAAAAGAAGACACCGGAGAGGGGAGAAGACCGCCGGAGCAGATTTAATAAAATATTTTAAAAAGCTGTGTGTTTTTTTGTGTACATATTTCTTTCCAGGTATAATTCTTCAGCCAACAAAATGGTTAGGTCTGGACACATATTAAACAATTTTCTTGTTCAATTTCCTTTAGATTTACCTTCAATTATGTAGTGCAAGGGCCTGATTGCATACAAATTGAAAGTGTTTAGGTTTGACCTCATATTATATGGTTTTGGTAAGCCTAAAGGAAATTGTACAAGAAAATTGTATAATGTATGGCCAGCCTAATTCCGCTAAATGCTGTTTCTGTTCTTGTGCTAAAAAAAAATCTAAAAGGGCCTGGCCTATCAGCATTAATATCGGACAGAAAATCAAGCAGCGTAAAAAGTTACATTAGCTGCCTATTGTCTATTAATATTTAACTGAAGTATTCATTTTCCACACATTGAAAGAAAACAGTTCAGAAATGGGGCATACAGCTGAGCTGGGTGTCATGAACCTCTGACCTCTGCTCTGCAAATATTTAGGAACCCACACTATGCAGCCAAAACCCTTGTTCAGTTTCACTGAGACACCATTTGCTTTAAATCTCAGCTGTCCACCGTATTTCATCCTTCGCTTCCTGGGTATGAAGATGAGCATGGAATCCCACGCTGCCCCAAAGTGGATCTGGACAGCAGAGAAATCTTCATTGTAATGCATCTGCTATTATCGATAATGACTTATGTACCATGAGGGATTTAGCCTAGATAAAGTTGTACTAAGCATGTGAATGTGACTCCCAAGCTTGTGCAGCTTGTGGTTCTTTGCTTTGACTATCAATGAGGAAATCTGAACCTAAGCCTTACTTTACAGACTGAAAGATACCTGGGTGACATTTTTCTTTAGCATGCTGCTTCCATTTATGAATTGATAGACATAATTGTAATGCTCCTACAATAATGGTGGAGGAGATTTTTATTGTACAAAACAGGCCTTTTCTCAAACATTGAATTCTAAAAGCATTCCACTATCTCATAAATAAGTGCACTGTGCATGTTAAGACTAAATTGATTGACTTCCAAGTCCTGACCCACTGTTATTATCAATGTGCCACCTAAAGTCGGGATTGGCATAGTGGCCTTCACACAGAAGCAAGAATAGATGCTTTTTAACAATTTACTGAATGACTTTATCTAGGAACACAATGAACTAAATTTGACAGTCGCTGAAATTGTATCTTTGAGAATTGCTCTTCCACAAAAAGACATAGGTCTGTGTAACATATTGTTATTGCATAACAGGAGGCTGGGGTCCAACACTCCGCTACAGATTAGCCACATCTCAGAAGATAATAGATAAAATTCTGGCTACAACTCAGACAGCTACTGTACATACAAATCATTGGCTGCAAATTAATAACAGGTCGATACTTCATGGATAAAATCTTGGGTACAGCTCAATCACAGCTCAGACGGTTATAGAGAAAATGTTGGCTACAACTCATTCACAGCTCAGAACTCTTCGGACAAAACCTTGGCTACAGATCATTCACAGCTCAGAACACCATAAATACAACTTTGGCTATAGCTCACTCACAGCTCAGAAGGCTACAGACCCCTGGTACCCAACCTGCGGCCCAAGGGCCGCATGGGACCCTTTGGTATATGATATCCAGCCGTCAGATTTCAGCAGGCTGTAGTGGGAGCTTTGACTAGCATTAATCTCTACTAGCCTCATTTAACATGTTCCCAGTTTCATATTGTCTCCTGTAGGATATCCCCAGGCGAAAATGTAGCATGTCCACACTTTCTAACCCTCATTTCCAAACTTTCTCACAGTCCTCCCAAGCATTATTTATATTGAACATTATGTATGTCCCTTCAGTGATGTCAGGGGCTGTGCTTTAGGCCTCGTTTAGCTCATAAGTTGACAACCACTGCTATAGAAAAAACATTGGGTACAGCTCAGGTTGCTATAAATAACACATTGGCTACAGCTCATTTACAGCTCAGAATGTAAAAAATTGGCTACCGCTCATTTACAGCTCAGTAGGTAAAACATTGGCTACAGCTCATTCACAGCTCAGAACGCTCTAGATAAAGCCTTGGCTATTGCTCATTTACAGCTCAGAATGCTCTAGATAACACTTTGGGCTACAGCTTATTCACAGCTCAGAAGGCTATAGACAAAACCTTAGCTAGAGCTCAGAACGCTATAGATAATACCTTGGCTACAGCTCATTCACAGCTCAGAATGTTATAGATAAAGCCTTGACTACAGCTCATTCACAGCTCAGAACACTATAAATAAAGCCTTGACTACAGCTCAGTACACTATAGATAAAGCCTTGACTACAGCTCGTTCACAGCTCAGAATGCTATAGCTAAAGTCTTGACTACAGCTCATTCACAGCTCAGAACGCTATAGATAATACGGTGGCTACAGCCCATTCACATCTCAGTAGGCTATAGACAAAACATTGGCTACAACTCATTCACAGCTCAGAACGCTATAGATAAAGTCTTGACTACAGCTAGTTCACAGCTCAGAACGCTATAGATAAAGTCTTGACTACAGCTAGTTCACAGCTCAGAACGCTATAGATAAAGTCTTGACTACAGCTCGTTCACAGCTCAGAATGTTATAGATAAAGCCTTGACTACAGCTCATGCACAGCTCAGAACGCTATAATTAAAGTCTTGACTACAGCTCGTTCACAGCTCAGAACGTTATAGATAAAGTCTTGACTACAGCTCGTTCACAGCTCAGAACATTATAGATAAAGCCTTGACTACAGCTCATTCACAGCTCAGAACGCTATAGATAAAGTCTTGACTACAGCTCGTTCACAGCTCAGAACGTTATAGATAAAGCCTTGAGTACAGCTCATTCACAGCTCAGAACACTATAGATAAAGTCTTGACTACAGCTCGTTCACAGCTCAGAACGTTATAGATAAAGCCTTGACTACAACTCATTCACAGCTCAGAACGCTATAGATAAAGTCTTGACTACAGCTCGTTCACAGCTCAGAACGCTATAGATAAAGTCTTGACTACAGCTCGTTCACAGCTCAGAGCGTTATAGATAAAGTCTTGACTACAGCTCGTTCACAGCTCAGAACGCTATAGATAAAGTCTTGACTACAGCTCATTCACAGCTTAGAACGCTATAGATAGTCTTGACTACAGCTCGTTCACAGCTCAGAAGGTTATAGATAAAGCCTTGACTACAGCTCATTCACAGCTCAGAACGCTATAGATAAAGTCTTGACTACAGCTTGTTCACAGCTCAGAACGCTATAGATAAAGTTTTGACTACAGCTCGTTCACAGCTCGGAACGTTATAGATAAAGTGTGGACTACAGCACGTTCACAGCTCAGAACGCTATAGATAAAGTTTTGACTACAGCTAATTTTCAGCTCAGAGTGCTCTGGATAAAATTTAGCTACAGCTCATTCACAGCTCGGAAGGATAGATATATTTACGTCATGACTTCCACGATCATGTTATGTTTACTTCTATAGTAGAAATAAATATTTATATACCAATATATGACTACGCGTACACTCATGACAAGCCTCATTTAAAGGCCCATGACCGCTTTCTCTGTTCTTCTATTGTAATTAATTAATTGCCCACCCCACCCCCTCTAGGGATGTGGGCGGGCTTACCCTCCCACATATTAGCGTCATTTCTCCACCCCAAGCCTGCGGCGTCTTCTACACTGCAGTGGGAGTGAGTTTGTCATCCCGGACGCCTGTGGATGGGCGGGCTGTGTGTGCCTGTTCCCGGCGGTGCCGCCGGATATATTGCACACCCCCATCGCACTTGTGTTACTGACATCCTGCATGACACTGGCAGGCACTCGCCCCTACCCCTGGGTATCATTCGTCCAGCTCCAGCCAGCAGACCGTTCCAATTGTCACGAGCTCCAGAGAACCAACGCCATGTATCATGTCTACTTAGTCACTCTTACATATATTATATACATTTTGTCTGGATTCAATTCACTTCTTGATACTACACCCTGCCACATTATGGATGATATGGGATTGGCCCTTTCCCAGGATTGGGGTGTTTTAACCTGTCTCAGCCCCGGGACAGACGCACATGGGTGCCTACACACCCCCCTACTTTTCACGCTAGGTCTGTTTTTCTTTTGAGCCGACATGTAAGTATAGGGATCGCCTGTTCACTCCAGGCTTTGGATATCATTGATTAATATACTTTATCCAATACATATCTTTTTACTTATCTATAGACACCTCTTGCACGCAGCTCCTGACAAGTGGACAAGCTCCACGAAACGCGTCGAGTTTCATTAGACGGCAAGAGACATTGATCAACTATTTTACCATATTTGCTATGCTATCATGCATTGATTACTGTTATGTACTAGGAAGAGGAATTTTTTACTTTATTTATACTTACTCAAATATGTGTTGGCTCTGTATGAATATTTTATATTCACATCATGACTTCCACGATCATGTTATGTTTACTTCTATACTAGGCAAAAAAGGACAAAACAAAACAGATATTGGGACTTTGCGTGACACATCTTTTCAACTTTTTTCCCCCCCTTTCCCCTAGTCTTTTCCCTTCCTGTTTTCACCCCCCTCTCTCCTTGTTCCCTCTCTCCATACCTTTTCTACCTCTTCCCCCTATCCTTTCCCCTCGCCACTCTCTGGACCTTTGCCCACACCCACTTTATCCTCACCCTCTACACATTTTTACAGTCCACATCACTACACATTCATTCACTAGTGTCCCACCATTGCTCACAGGCCTATTCCGGTTGGAGGCTGTCCCTTTCCATGTTGGGTTTCTCCTGGGGTTCCAGCCGCCGCGCCTCCCACCTCAGCCCCCAGACGGGATGTTTGCCGGGTGCCACATGGATCCTGGGGGTGCGCCGCCCACACGTGGAAATGGTAGGTCTACGTTCATGGGACCTTCTCTTTGTTGGGGGGGCATCTACCCCCCCCATTTGGTCCTTATGACAGTAATTACTTATAACAATTTTCTATATTTTTATTCTAGATGACATACCAATTTTCTCCTGTTGAGTGATTATAGATCACAAAACGCGTCGAGCCACAAGCTTGTTTACTATGTCATAACAATTTTCTAACCTTATTATGGGGTAATTCCCTAAAAAGGGGTATTCTTAGCCATGGCCCCACACACACTACCATTGTGTACGGGTACAGTATTACACATGTCCAATGGATGGATTGGGGAGTCAACTTCTACTTTACTATTAACCTGTGTACCTATGATTTCGGTGTCCTATGTACCCTATGTATATTTCTGGTTGTATTGACATTGTACAATCGTATTATCATTTTTACCGTTGGGTACTGAATCATGTATGAATTTTTGCACTAATATGTATTTTTAATAAAAATGTTTTACCAACATCCATCCTCTATTCCACCAGTACCATTCTTTCTCCCCTCCCTTTATTTACTTCTATACTAGAAATAAATATTTATATACCAATATATGACTACATGTGCATTCATGACAAGCCTCATTTAAAGTGCCATGACCGCTTTCACTGTTCTTCTATAGATAAAATCTTAGCTATAGCTTATTACCACCTTAGGAGGCTATAGATAAAGCCTTGGATACAGCTCATCACCAGCGAATATGTCTTTACAAAATGTTACATAATTAAGTGTTATTATGCAATAGTAAGTGCCATTTTTTTTGGCACTATCCAGGGTCAGCCTCTAATTCTCAAACCAGAGATGCTGGCTTAGAAATTACACAATCATATCAATTTTGGTGTTTGTGCAGGTTTGGGCTGTGTTGATCAATGTCTGGCACAGATCTACCCTTGATGCAGTCTCTCTACTTTGTGACTTGCTATAAATGTACAATGTTGCAGTCTGATCATTAGGGGAGAGGAGACTGAGAAAATGCTTATCCTGCCTGCAGCAGGCCGATGGCTTGATCTCAGCCTAGGCAAAGTAATTTACCTGCAACCCAAGGACCAGACATGTGGTGTCCAAATTTGGTGCCTAAGCATGACCTATAGGTCACTAAAAAGCCCCGTATGGTACCTTTGCCTGTCATTACATATGAGCATGTGATTATGTAATATTTTGTGAAGACAGGTTCACTTTAATGTTAAATCTCTATAGTTTGATAAAACAGATTGGGACTGAAATTGTAGAGGAGTGGGTCTTAATAGCATTTCAACATATTCAAAACTTTGTATTGAAATATCACATGACCAATGCCCACATTCTCTGCCTGCCTCCATTGAATATCAAGACTATAGGTATTTTAATATCAAGACTATACATAAACTGAATGAACCTTTGCAAATAATTTCTTTTTTTTTAGAGCAGCAAGATCTGCACATCAAATGGAGCTAATAGACATATTGAATTCTGGTTAAGAATGAAAATATCCTATTTAAGATGATGACAATTTTCCTGAGCGGACAAGCTGACAGTCCAATGTCTGCTGCACTGGAGTCAGGAACAGCAACTAGAGGCTGGGAATGCTGGGAATTCTTGGCAGCCACATAGATAGAACAGAAGGAATTTACAGAAAGGCTGTATTAGATCAACAGCGGACAGAGGTAGGAGTGTGGGAGAGGCTAAACAGGAAACTGAGAGCCTATCACTAGTAAAACCTGATACTTGACAGCATAGGGTAAGCATCTCTATACATAGATATAATGCCGAATATATGTCATGAGAAAATGTAGGACATGAAAACAATCTCCGAGGTGACATCTCATTATACCAAAATATACTCCATAGCAAGAGGTGTAACCAAAAGCCTCAAGACTCTGGGACAAAAACTCCGATCCTCTCGCCTGGCATATGACAGCCTTTGATGGACCCAAGCAAACTTTGTCTTTTTCTGCAATAAGCCTACCTTGGCTACTTGTGTGTGGGAAGTTACTACACTTGGGCTGTTACAGGCCTAAAGCTTAACATTAATGATTTATCCAGGGGTCGCACACATCCATTGTGATGGGACTATATGCTTGGCCAACCTTTCTTATATGTAAAATTCTTATCAGGTTTATTATTTTTTCAAAAAGGAGAAAAGATGCCTTTGACTACTATGTTACCTTATCAGTAGATGTTGCATCCCAAACTGTTCTTCTGGTAGCATTTCCTGTTGAGTATAGTTGAGCGAACCCGAACTATAAAGTTCGGGTTCATACCGAACTTTGGGGTGTCCGTGACCCGGACCCGAACCCGAACATTTGAAAAAAAGTTTGGGTTTGAGTTCTGGGTTCGGGTATTTGATCACGCATGTTGAATAGCTGCAGGGCAGCCAATCAACAAGTGTTTCACTGGTTTTCCCTAGAAGCCATCACAGCCATGCCTACTAATAGCATGGCTGTGATTGGCCAGTGCATCATGTGACCCAGCCTCTATATGAGGCTGGAGTCACAGTGCTGCATGTCGCATGCTCTCTGGGTAGTGTAGAGAGAGGATGCTGCCAGTGCTGTGAGGGACAGATTGCAGATAGATAGATAGGTAGAGATTACTACTAGAGTTGAGCGAACTTCTAGAAGTCCGGGTTCTGCTGGTTCGGCCGAACTTCGGGACAAAGTCCGGGTTCGGGTCCGGACAGAACCCGAACTTTTTCAAGCCCAAGACAGGCCTGGGCTTGGGCCTGAAACAGGGCTTCAAGCCGGCTTGGTCGTCTTGGGCCTGAAGATCTTCAAGCGAGTTGAGATCATCATTAGAGATGGATAGATAGATAGACGTTAGACAGGGAGTGTCGTGACCGTCGTAGGAGAGAGATGTGATGGGTCTCTCGTACGCTGTACGTCGTGACACTGAGGTCGGAGTATATCTCCGACCCAGTGTACTACGTGACCGGTTAGTGTCGGTACGATAATCATCCGTACCGACACTACCGAAGATCCCTTTTGGTCACTTTGTG
>BLSH010117388.1:215538-272089 GCA_018402905.1 Glandirana rugosa | reverse complement strand
AATGTTTGGACAGAGGGAAAATTGGTCAGAGGGACTTTAAATGAGATCAATCACTCAAAAAGTAAAACCGTATAGACAGTTCATTGGTCTGGTTGTAAACATAACACGTAGAAACATAGAAAAGTGACGGCAGAAAAAGATTGAGTGGTCCATCGAGTCTGCCCCTTTTTATTTATTTATTTTTTACATTAACCTTGTTGTCTAACTATAGATTTAAGTTTATCCCAAGCATGTTTGAAGCCATTTACTGTTGACTGTCTGACAACCTCTGTTGGTAGTTTATTCCAATCATCAACCACCCTTTCAGTAAAATAATACTTTCTAAGATTAATTTTGAACTTCCCCCCAGTTAGTTTGAGATCATGTCCCCGTGTTCTTGATTTTGGTTTCATATTGAAAAGACTGCCCTCCTGAACCTTATTCACCCCCTTGATGTATTTAAAGGTTTCAATCATGTCTCCCCTCTCCCTTCTTTCCTCCAGACTGTACATATTAAGTTCCTGAAGTCGCTCTTGATATGTTTTATCTCCCAGACCTTTCACCATTTTTGTTACCCATCTCTGAACTCGTTCTATCTTATCAATATCTTTGATAGTGAGGTCTCCAGAACTGGACACAGTATTCTAAGTGAGATCTCACTAAAGATCTATATAGAGGAATCAGAACCTCCTTCCCCCTGCTGGTGATCCCTCTACTGATACATCCCAGAATTCTATTTGCTTTTCCCATTGCCTGGTCACACTGTTTGCTCATTTTGCAATCATCTGAAATAAGCACCCCCAAATCTTTTTCTTCTGTAGTGCTGGCTAACACTGTACCCCCAATGCTGTACTCTTGAAGGGGATAATTTTTCCCTAGATGCGTTATTTTACATTTAGAAATATTGAACTGCAGTCTCCACTGCTTTGACCAATCTTCCAGCAATGCCAAATCATGTTCCATGTTACAGACACCTCCAGGGATATCAACCCTATTACACACCTTTGTATCATCAGCAAAGAGACATACATTGCCCAACAAACCTATAGTTATATCACTTACATATAGGTTAAATAGAACAGGACAGACATATCAATAAATATGTAAAAAATTGTCATCTAATATAAATATATATATATACACATATAGCATAGTTGCACATCATCGACCCATATGCATAAACATACAAACAATGCATCCCACTGAACAATCCAAGTATTACATTAGTACAAGTAGTAAAATGGTGTGCCATCATCAAAAAATTTATAAAAATGATCTCAGAGCATGATGTGTATATGCTGTTTGTCATAATTGCATCCCATAAAGCTTGACGCGTTTCGTGGCTAGGGCCACTTATCAGGAGCAGGTGCATTCTAGAAGAAGGGCATATTAATAGTTCAAAATTGTAGCTCAGACGAGCAATGGTAAAAATTGGTTAGAAGTGAAGGAAAAGGATCAACCAATCCCAAACAACTTGGCATAGAGAGTCAAAGGAAATGCGTCCAAGTGGACATGGGGAGTCGCTGCATAAGTCTATCCTGGGAGCTGAGGTGGCAAGCGAAGGCACAAGGACTGGACACACGCAGGAGGAGTTCCTGGAAAAATTATGGTCCCCATAAGTGGTAGTGGGGAATTTGTATCCGCACATACAGTATCTGTGAATTATGAGTTGAAAGAAAAGTAGTAAAATAAGTGGAAAATGAACCAGGCTACCAGGGAGTGTGTGAGGAAAAAATGAGGGAAAAGTGTAGCATTATATAGAAGGGTTGACTGAACAAAAAAACTCTGGCATGAAAGAGTGTAGAAAGTGCTGCGTCGAACCTGCCAGAGAGACAAGTGAAAGGATAAAACAGTGATGGTCATTACAAATACCACCATAGCAGGTATAGCCGGTAGTTACCTAAGCCTCCATAGTAAAAGCCGTGCCGCATATGAAGTGCAGATGTATAGCCAGCAAGTTAGAGTGAGGACAGTAAAAGACATATGTATGAGTGCATCCAGCACACCCGTGCACAGGCAACCACCAGCGTCACACCAACCTAAATGTGCGCGGCGGCATCCACCAATGAACAGCGCCTGCCATCTGCGAGTGGTGCCAAAAGGTCCCCACGGGATACATTGAGAATTGTTGCAATTACCAATGGGATGGAGACCAATCACTGGTGGAGCTGCAGACCACACAAAATCTTTTTTCTCAGAATTAGAAGGAATTGTAATTCTGAATATGATTTTGAGAAACAAGCCAATCTAATAGTTGACCGGTTCAAAGAAAAGGGGTATAAGAAATGCAAGTTAAACCAAGTAAAACAACAAGTGAGGAACATGAGTAGGGAACAACTATTGGAATCAAAACAACATAACCCTAAAGACTACAGCATTTAATATTGGGGTTTAACCTCCCTGGTGGTTTTCCCGAGTATGACTTGGGGTGAATTTCCATTAAAAATAGCGGTAACCCCGAGCCACACTTGGAATCGCATCGCTGGATCCAGGCAATGTTACTCACCTTGTCCCCTGGATCCAGCGATGTCCTCCGTTCCCTGCGAGCATTGTGTTGCATGCGGGCAGAGTCTGGCAGCAAATTCAAAAAGTGAAACACACACAGCACATACAGTACACTGTAATCTTATAGATTACATTACTGTATGAAATCATTTCACATCACCTTTGTCCCTAGTGCTTTGTCCAGTGCCCTGCATGCACTTTTATATTATTTATGTCATTCTTTCTGCCTGGAAACTTGAGAATGTCCATGGCATCCAAAAAGTGTCCCTTTACGTCAAAAGTGGTTTTTGATCAACTAGAAAACAGTGATAGTAAATAAAAATCATTTGCAGGATTGAGTGAAACTGATTTGGGATGAAATTTATCAGCGGCAATTCTGCAACTGAGCAAATTTCAGTGTTTTGACTTGATTACATTATTGAATACATTTTATTATTATTATTATATTATTATTTTTGATAATTATTTATGGTTATTTATTATATTATAATTTTTTTTCACATATATTATAATTTATGATTTTGTTATTTCAAACTTTATCATACCCGGGATGTCTACTAGACTCTACTTGTCTTAAGTGAGTTATTCCTAAGAATTACAGACCTACAATATAAACGCCAAATTTCTATGCGAAAAAATGTACCGCTTTGAGACGCAAAAATTTTACATAATCATACCACCAGGGAGGTTAATAGGCAGTTTAAAAAGACAGAAAGAGCTTTCAAAAAGCATTGGCCCATATTGCGCAGAGATCCAATACTAAACAAAATACTCCTGAAATGTCCCAAATTTATCTATAAACGCCCACCTATCCTACAAAAATGACTAGTCAAGAGTATCCCTGACTCCCCTAAAAAAATAGTAACATTCCATGATCAGGTGGGCTTCTTCAAATGTGACAGGTGCATTGTCTGTCGCACATCTAAGGGGAATAGGAAATATACAAATTTCTAATCAAATACCACAGGAGAGAAATTTAACATCAAAAAGTTCATTATTGCTGTAGCACGCATGCAACCTACCTGCTCGAATGTACATGCGGGCTCCAATATGCAGGTCAAACTACACGAGAATTGAGGATTAGGATCAGAGAACACATCAGCAATATAAAAAAGGGGTTTAGATACCACAGTTTATCAGAACATTTTAGAAGAAAACATAATGGGCAGCACAGGGATGTAGTGGTTAGCACTTTCACCTAGCTGCAAAAGGGTCGCAGGTTCCAATCCCGACCATGACACTACCTGCCTGGAGTTTGCATGTTCCCCCTGTGCCTGTGTGGGTTTATTCCTGGTGCTCTGGTTTCCTCCCACACTCCAAAGACATGCTGGTAGGTTAATAAGATCCTGTCTAAAAATGCCCCTAGTATGTGTGAGTATGAATGTGAGTTAGGGACCTTAGATTGTAAGCTCTTTGAGGGTAGGGACTGATGTGAATGCACAATGTACAGTATCTCACAAAAGTGAGTACAACCCTCACATTTACGTAAACATTTTATTCTATCTTTTCATGTGACAACACTGAAGAAATTACACTTTGCTACATTCTAAAGTAGTGAGTATACAGCTTATATAGCAGTGTAAATCTGCTGTCCCCTCAAAATAACCCAACACACAGCCATTAATGTCTAAATCAATGGCAATAAAACTGAGTACACCCTTACGTGAAAATGTCCAAATTGGGCCCAAAGTGTCAATATTTTGTATGGCCACCATTATTTTCCAGCACTGTCTTTACCCTCTTGGGCATGGAGTTCACCAGAACTTCACAGGTTGCCACTGGAGTCCTCTTCCACTCCTCCATGACGACATTACAGAGCTGGTGGATGTTAGAGACCTTTTGCTCCTCCACCTTCCATTTGAGGATGCCCCACAGATGCTCAATAGGGTTTAGGTCTGGAGACATGCTTGGCCAGTCCATCACCTTTACCCTCAGCTTCTTTAGCAAGGCAGTGGTCATATTGGAGGTGTGTTTGGGGTCATTATCATGTTGGAATACTGCCCTGTGTCCCAGTCTCCGAAGGGAGGGGATCATGCTCTGCTTCAGTATGCCACAGTACATGTTGGTTTACACTGTTATACAAGCTGTAAACTTACTACTTTACATTGTAGCAAAGTGTCATTTCTTCAGTGTTGACACAAGAAAAGATAGAATAAAAGATTTACAAAAATGTGAGGGTGTACTCACTTTTGTGAGATACTGTATATGTAAAGCGCTGCGTAAATTGATGGTGCAATATAAGTACCTAAAATAAAATAAATAAATATAAACTCTGCACACTTGAGGGCATGTGCAATAGACAAAATAGAAGAACATTGGCGGGAACCCAGAAAAAACAAGTGGTTTCACAAAATGAAACATTTTGCATTCATTGTTTAAACACCATGGTGCCGACAGGGTTAAATGTGGATAGTGACATCAACTGCTTCATTCATAATTTCTGATTATCTTAAATAATATACTTAGTTGACCCATTTTTAATATTTCCAAATTGTTAGATAGGACATATATAAGATCTAAAATGAATAGCTGTATTAACAGCCCAGTTAAATATTATATATGATAATGAATGCATGAATATGAATTTTGGGGCTATTGTTATAATTTTTTTTTTAAGGAAATAGAAATCATTGTAGGATGATTGTAGTTTTATTTATGGAAACAAATTTGAGCAGGGGGGATAAAATTATCGAACACTGGTAGATTTTAATTTTTGATCCATGCTGGTATACCATCCATTAGCCCTTGGAGTTGGAGAGATGAGTGGTCAATCCTTAATGTGGAGACACGCAGATGAATTCCCGGGTTGGACTTCTGTGTATGGGTTGCGCAAGCGTCTTCATCTCTGGGGTGCAGTAGGAGGAACTCTGGGTGTAGTAGGAGGGGAGAAGTGAAAAGAAAATATTGGTGCTATCACGCACCAGTTACCCCGTTTATGGATTGTTGCGGACACATTTGGTATAATATAAAATTATTATATTGATACATGTTCAAGATAAAAAATTGTTTCATACAAGTATGTATAAAAAACGTGCAATCAATAACCACAAGGTTCTACATTGATATATTTCACATAAAATTCTAATTCACCGAACATGTGCATATATGGATACCCAACAGCTATGTGAGCCAAGGGGGCAGCCCAATCCCCACTTTGATACTAGGGAAACTGGTCCAACGCTGGGTCACTGGTGCAGACCTGACATGTTTCAGACTATAACTAAGTCCTTCTTCAGAGGTACATATACATATGTTGGGATAAGGTATTCTCTAGAGTAGCATATATATGAATTATTGGTGATCATAGGTATAGCAGTCACAGATAATCCAATATTGAAGGTACAGGTGGCATGAGCAGATTACTCAGTTTACTTACTGGGTGTCTCAGATGTGTTGGATTACCCTCAAAGCTTCCGCGTCCACCTCCCACACAAATAATAGGATGATCGGAGATAAATCTCATTAGAGGTATTTAGACTTGTATGATACGTGGACTGAGGAGACTGCGAATGTATAGAGGGGAGAGGGCATGAACAGAAGCGGGGCAACCAAGTATTGCACAGACAGGGATCCTTCCGGTAATGGAGTTGAACGCTCCTGTTTTGAAGCCTCAGCTTAACAGAGGTATCAATGACAAAGTAAAGCTGAATAAAAAAAAGGGTAAAAAATGTCACCAAAGGGAGTCATCTTATTATATGAGGTACATACAAACAAGTAAGGTCCAAAAAAGTTATTTCAGTAGGATGAAAATTCATCATAAATTTCATGTTGAACGAGTTATGCATATTGATGGAATTAAGAAAATCGTTCAACAAAGAGGGGGAGCTGTCCCAAAGGACGAGGACGTCATCAATGTACCAACACCACGCAAAGGCGTGGCGTGTGTACATCGACGCGTCTTCGTCCGGACGAAAAAAACCTATAGGTAGTGGTGCCTACATGTGGGACAATCTTGTCCCTGACCCCCTCTCCCCCTCCTCTCTCTCCTCTCTCTCTCCCCTTGGGCATTCCCCTTCCTCTCTCCTTTTTTTTGTAATTATTCAATTAATTCATTTATTTTTTGAATTTTATGTACATATTAATTTGTATGTATTTTTCTTGATGTTTCGATTGGGACCCTTATGGCTGCCGTGTCCCCCCACCGTTTTTCATTTATTTATTTATTTTATTAGAGGTCTTTTATCTAAATCCCGGAGATTGTTAGAGGTGGAGGGCTGTGGATCTGGGGCGACCTGTATGCTACAGCCTGGCACACGTGGGCCCGTCGCGGCAGCCCGCCCTTTGACGAGGCACCTTTTGGAGTTCTAGGTTGCGTGGCAACACGTGGCCTCCTCCATGTTTGCGCTCCGATCTTGGAGCGCAGGGAGGAGGACTCTACACGCGCAGGCGATGTCACGATGCGGCTCCGCCCACCTGGGTGGGGTTGCGCCGCGCACCGCGTCATCGGGGGATCGTCACGATCAGCCCAGGATGACCGCATTTGCAGTGTCCGGACTGGACGTACCCTCAGTGCAGCCAGCTGCGTCCACTCGCAATCAGGCGATTGGACACATATAGAGAAGCCAAGGCATGAGGGACGCCAAGTCGCCATATTGGCTGACATGCTGGACACTAGAACCACTGGGCTTCTCCCCTACCCGATGTTAACGGAAGGTATGCTCTTTTCATTTAATCGTTTTTGCATTGCCCCATGTGGGACCTATTACCGAACCCCACAAAGTGGGCAACACTTACAATAACAAGTCTTTTATACCTATTATGATTTTGTCTCTTTTCCCCCTTTTTTCCATTAAGGGGAACAGTTTATAACTATTCTAATACTTATTTTGATGAGAAGTTCTCACACTCCCCCCCATGCTTATTAAAACTGTGATTTAATTTATGTAGCATACCTTCCTTTGAAATATTTAACAATTAGACTTTGGTTACTATTAATGCTGGCTACCTCATATAATATGATGACTTCCTTTGGTGACATTTATTCCCCTTTTTTTTATACAGCTTTACTTTGTCATTGATCCCTCTGTTAAGCTGAGGCTTCAAAACAGGAGTGTTCAGCTCCAATACCGGAAGGATCCCTGTCTGTGTAATACTTGGTTGCCCCGCTTCTGTTCATGCCCTCTCCCCTCTGTACATTCGCAGTCTCCTCAGTCCACTTATCATACAAGTCTAAATACCTCTTATGAGATTTATCTCCGATCATCCTATTATTTGTGTGGGAGGTGGACGCGGCAGCTTTGAGGGTAATCCAACACATCCAACACATCTGAGACACCCAGTAAGTACACTGAGTAATCTGCTCATGCCACATGTACCTTCAATATTGGATTATCTGTGACTGCTATACCTATGCTCACCAATAATTCATATATTTTCTACTCTAGAGAATACCTTATCCCAACATATGTATATGTACCTCTGAAGAAGGACTTATTTATAGTCCGAAACATGTCAGGTCTGCACCAGTGACCCAGCGTTGGACCAGTTTCCCTAGTATCACAGTGGGGATTGGGCCTCCCCCTTGGCTCACATAGCTGTTGGGTATCTATATATGCACATGTTCTGTGAATTAGAATTTTATGTGAAATATATCAATGTAGAACCTTGTGGTTATTGATTGCACATTTTTTATACATACTTGTATTTTTTATCTTGAAAATGTATCAATAAAATAATTTTATATTATACCAAATGTGTCCGCAACAATCCATAAACGGGGTAACTGGTGCGTGATAGCACCAATATTTTCTTTTTCTTTTCATATATTTACGGATTGGACTCATTTGGCGGTTTTGCTCTCAAAACCTCCCTCACCAGATTTTCTTTCTTGTATAGGAGGGGAGAAGGTGTACAAATCGTCCACACATCACCATATTTCGTAACCTCTGATGACGCTTCCTGGGAGGGGAGAGATGCATTAGGTGGAACTACCGGTGACGATACAATTGGGATGCAAGCACATTTTTATGTTTTTATGCGCATACATGTATTAAAAAATGTGAGTTGATTACCTATTGTATTAACATTATTTTAAATTAAATAAATGGATTTACGCTATGGATGCTTTTTCATCTGCTTTATGTTAAACCTGTCCGAGAATCTTACTGGTTTGCTGAGAAGAATTGTTGACTAACCATAATAAAAAAGATTCTTTGATCCATCTGGAGCTAATACCCATCCGGCTTTCTGGGAAATGTGAGGAACCATTGATATATAATAACAAGGTGCTTAATATACTGTACTTGGATTTGGTGAGTAGGGGCACAAGAGCAGGGGAGCACGTCTGCACTGTTGACATCAAGAACTTATGAGCAAGGATTGCACTTGATGAAGATTGTGGCACTTCACAATAAATGGACATTTTGTTTGTTTGTGATACATGCACTATTATTATTATACAGGATTTATATAGCGCCGACAGTTTGCGCAGCGCTTTACAATATTAGGGCAGACAGTACAATTACAATACAATTCAATACAAGAGGAATCAGAGGGCCCTGCTCATTAGAGCTTACAATCTAGGAGGGAACTAGTATGTTTGTTTAAAGATATCACGGTCACGTTGTAACAGTTTTTAAAAAAAAAAGTTTATGAAGGATGAAAGACTGTGTAGTGGTCACGTATATCACTAAGGTATTATGGGATGCCTACTCGACTGGAATACATTCTCTCCAGGGACACTTTAACTATATACACTCCTTTCCTTCCTCCTGCACAATCTTGCTCACAGATCCACTGCAGTGTCACCCAGGAAAAAAATTTAGCATAGGCCCTTTACAGGCAGGGACCACGGGCCCCTATACTTGAGAATGTTGGGGTGACCTCACTAGCACTTTTATTTCACTTCCTTCCATGGTCACTGGTCCCAGCACCACCTTTTCAGGCTCTGGCAGCCAGCCTGGCTACAGCAGCCCCTTTTTCTAGTACACCTGGCTACATTCCACACTCCTTCCAGACTGCACACTCACCAGCCCACTCTGCTGACTTCTCCTGGAGGCCTCCTGAACATGCTCACTGGCTCCTGCTGTCCTCACTCTTGCTCCTGTGCCTCTGGACAGGACTCCTCTGTGTGTGTCTTGAGAGGATCCCTCCAGCATCCAAGTTCCAGGCCCAAGGCCCCCCCCAGCCCTAGGGGGCTACCCTCAAGGGCCTCTGACAGCCTCCTCAGCACTCCATCTCCAGCTTCCACCCATACTCCACCTGTCTTTGCTGGCCTCACCCTGAGTATTTAAGAGAAGCCTACCCCCTGCCAGCCCATTTGCTGGATATTGGCTGGGGTCCTCCTCAATTCTCCAGGCAGCTCCTCCTTACCTCCCTTCCATTCTTCTGGAGGCTTCTCCAAGGTTCCAGCAACTGGGGGGGGGGGGTACCAGAGTAGCTGCCTGATGAGTAATTCAGCCTCCCTGAGTCACTCACACTGACCCAGATTCAACCCTATCAGCCCGGCCAAACAATTTACCTGCTCTATCAAAAAACCTATTCACACTTTCTATCACACTAGAAGGTGCTACATCTCTTTTCCATATACTGTACTTTGCCAGCAAAATGGTACTTTACTGATCTCTTCAATGGTCTTTAGTTAGGATATCAGTCCTGAACTTATGATCTGGACAGCCCTTGAAGCCATGCTAAGTTAGGTGCCCACAGGGCATTTATGGCTGGAACTAGTTTTGTCAACTGCAAGTTATCAGTATGTTGGAAATTATAGTTGGATTCATTTTCTTGTATAAATCAATACAAGGCCTTGCCCTTTCAATGAAGAGCAGTGTCCTGTTTGGGGAGAATTTATGTGGGCAAAGTATATTCAGTATGGTGTTTAAGATAATCATACCTATGCTGGTTAAAGGAGAAGTTTGTAAAAGAAACAAACATACATGCTCACCTCTATGCTGCAGCATCAGTGTGATGCTGCAGCTGTCCCATATCAGCTCTAAGGCTAGGTTCATGCCTCAGCTGCGATTTGATCCAATTTTCAATGCAATTATGTAGCATGACTTGGTTGCGTTTTTATGTGATTTTGATGCAATTGTCGTGCCTCTCTTTGGTTTTGGCCATTGATAAGCATATTTGCTGTGACAGAGGAAAAAACAATGCAATTGCACCAAAAATGCATTAAATCATATGTAGATGAGTTTTTGGTGTATTTCCATTCAAATTTATGGGGCCAAAACTATGCTGGAATCACACCAAAGAGGTACAGCTTGCTGTACTGTATTGATGTAAACAGGCACCATTGAAAACAATGTGATTTCCATTGTCATGTGTTTCTGCACCTGGCTGGGGAGGGAGCGGGCACAGCTGGCCCAAGCTCTTAGCCACAATCTGAAAGGCAAAGCCAGCTGACAATCGGGCAATGGCTGGGTGGATGCTGACAATTTTGTCAGGACTCTTTCAAAGGCTGGAATGGCTCTGCAACTGATATCTGTATTATGCATATCATACATACCACTTATATACCATTTCATACAGCATATTCCTAATTGAATTATGTTTTTTCTTAGTGTTCTCCTTAAATGACCTACCACTAACAAAATATATTGAGTTAAAAGAACTGAAGCTTAAATCCAATTGGTTATAGGCACCCCTAACAATTTCAGCTATTGTATACACTAGGTTCGGTGTGGTACAGTTCAAGCCATGTCTGGCTATGTACACAAGCTTCCAGACAGATCTTTGTAAGTAGTATAAATAGCTTCTTGGGGGCGTCCCGTGAGTCTGGTCCATTGTTTGATCTTGACACCAGCCGTGACTCATCGGAACCGCACATGGCTCAGCCAGTTTCATACATTTTTCTGGGTTAGGTGAATCTTCAGCTTTTTAATCATGCAGGGCTTTCTGACATATGTCAGACCACACAGACATCCCAAATTGTGGATCCTCAGACAGGAACGCACATGGTTCCTGCCCCGAAGTAGTGTTTCCACTTTCCAGTCTGTGGGTGTTAGAAAGATGTTCCTGTAATCAGTTTATTGCAGACACAGCAGTTCAGGCATCTGCAGTATTCATTCCTTGTCTTTGGTAGGAGGTGCAGGACAATCTGGACTATATTCCATTAGTAATATTTTGGTTGTCGTCAGATCTAACCACGTTGCTATGTTTCTTCAGGTTAAGAACTATTTCAAGTTGTACTCCTAATTCACTCATTAAAGTCTCAAGGAAGGCCAGCAGAACCAGTTCCCTCCATACAGTAAAGAAGGCCTTCAACCAGGCCAAAAAGTCATCACTAAACCCACATAACATCTGATTATGTTTACCTGGCGTTTCTGTGATTTACATGTGGAAGTTTCTGTGTTGTATAAGTACAAAACTCCAGGACTCTCATATGTTATGCTAAGTGCTAAAGATGAATTTGGACAAATCTGCTTTTTGTCCAAATCACACAATCTGTGCATGCCAAGGACTTGCTGGGTTATACTTTTGCCACTAATACTTTTACCTTCAGAAAGATGCTGTAGCCCCCGCATAACCCACCCCTCCCAGGACAGGTGGCAACTTTTTTTTACTAGAGTTGCTTGAAATTACAGTATATCACAAAAGTGAGTACACCCCTCACATTTTTGTAAATATTTTATTATATCACTTTTCATGTGACAACACTGAAGAAATGACACTTTGCTACAATGTAAAGTAGTGAGTGTACAGCTTGTATAACAGTGTAAATTTGCTGCCCCCTCAAAATAACTCAACACACAGCCATTAATGTCTAAACCGCTGGCAACAAAAGTGAGTACACCCCTAAGTGAAAATGTCCAAATTGGGCCCAAAGTGTCAATATTTTGTGTGGCCACCATTATTTTCCAGCACTGCCTTAAACCTCTTGGGCATGGAGTCCACCAGGTTGCCACTGGAGTCCTCTTCCACTCCTCCACCAAAACATCACGGAGCTGGTGGATGTTAGAGACCTTGTGCTCCTCCACCTTCTGTTTGAGGATGCCCCACAGATGCTCAATAAGGTTTAGGTCTGGAGACTTACTTGGCCAGTCCATCACCTTTACACTCAGCTTCTTTAGCAAGGCAGTGGTTGTCTTGTAGGTGTGTTTGGGGTCGTTATCATGTTGGAATACTGCCCAGCGGCCCAGTCTCCAAAGGGAGGGGATCATGCTCTGCTTCAGTATGTCACAGTACATGTTGGCATACACAGTTCCCTCAATGAACTGTAGCTCTCCAGTGCTGGCAGCACTCATTCGGCCTCAGATCATGGCACGCCCACCACCATGCTTGGCTGTAGGCAAGACACACTTGTCTTTGTACTCCTCATGTGGTTGTCGTCACACACGCTTGACACCATCTGAACCAAATAAGTTTATCTTGGCCTCATCAGACCACAGGACATGGTTCCAGTAATCCATGTCCTTAGTCTGCTTGTCTTCAGAAAACTGTTTGCGGGCTTTCTTGTGCATCATCTTTAGAAGAGGCTTCCTTCTGGGATGACAGCCATGCAGACCAATTTGATGCAGTGTGTGGCATATGGTCTGAGCACTGACAGGCTAACCCCCCACCCCTTAAACTTCTGCAGCAATGCTGGTAGCACTCATACATCTATTTCCCAAAGACAACCTCTGGATATGACGCTGAGCATGTGCACTCGACTTCTTTGGTCGACCATGGCGAAGCCTGTTCTGAGAGGAACCTGTCCTGTTAAACCGCTGTATGGTCTTGGCTACCGTGCTGCCATGTTGAACTTCCAGTATGAGAGTGAAATTGATAACACCAAATTTAACACACCTGCTCCCCATTCACACCTGAGACCATCTAACACTAACAAGTCACATAACACTGGGGAGGGAAAATGTGTAATTGGGCCCAATTTGGACATTTTCACTTAGGGGTGTACTCACTTTTGTTGCCAATGGTTTAGACATTAATGGCTGTGAGTTGAGTTATTTTGAGGGGACAGCAAATTTACACTGTTATACAAGCTGTACACTCACTACTTTACATTGTAGCAAAGTGTCATTTCTTCAGTGTTGTCACATGAAAAGATAGAATAAAATATTTACAAAAGTGTGAGGGGTGTACTCACTTTTGTGAGATACTGTAGATTAACAGTATAATAGGTACCTATTAGGGTGAACAGCACTCCCAACAAGCATAGTGTTTTTACAAATCATTTATATTATATCATTGTCATGCAGGGCTTTTTTCGGCGGGAATGTGGGGGATCCTCCAGCACAGAATGTATGCAATGGCAAGGGGTACTAGAGTGTGCTGGAGGGATCTATTGTTGTGAGTGGTCTACTGTTGCTGGGGGATATTGTTGCTGGTTGTGGATCTACTGTTGCTTGAGGGGGCCAATTGTTGTTGGGAGGAATCTGTTACTGAGGGGGGAGGTGCCTGTTACTGGTGGCTGCTGGAGGGTCCATTGATCCTGGCTGCTGAGAGATCTCCTGTTGCTAGTGGGGGGTAGTTGTTTGTGTGGGGGTAGTTGTTTGTGGTGGCTGTATTGTTGCTGGTGGATCTTTTGTTGCTGAGAGGGTCTATGGTTGAAAATGGGGGGGGGGGGTGTCTATTGTTGGCTGCAGGGGATCTATTTTATTGTTTTTCTTGGTATCAGTGTCAAATTCCATACAAATTACTTCCATGCAAATTACTTGCTTCTGTATTCCTTAAAAGAGGTGGTAATAGGAGGTGGTGGAACCAAGGAACGGTGCTTGAAGGTAGCTATGTTATCTAAGTAAAGGATAATACTGTTTAGTTCCTTGGGTTAAGACACAAAGTATGGGTATATTTGAGGTAGTTTTTTGGTCTTTACAAAGCAGCTGGTACAGGTCACACATGGTAGAGAAACAAGCACTGGACTTTGCTGTCATGTGCTTTGCTACTCTTCTACATCAGGTGTCTCACTTTCCTCATGGGTGGAGCTCAGCTGTACCACTGCTCTTTACAGGCTGTCACCTTTTCCCCTATTCATACTACTTTGCTTCATGGCAGTTCTCTCATGTGTACCTTACTGACAACAACCTTCTCGATCCCCTACAATCCAGCTTTCACCCACAACATTCAACTGAAACTGCCCTACTAAAACTCACCAACGACCTAGTAACTGCTAAAACCAATGGCCAGTACTCCATACTCATACTCTTAGACTTCTCTGTTGCATTTTACACAGTTGACCACCCACTCCTCCTCAATAAACTCCACTCCCTTGGCCTCCGTGACTCTGCTCTTTCCTGATTCTCCTCCTACCTATCTCAGCGCACCTTCAGTGTCACATGCAACAACATCTCCTCCGCTCCTCTATCTCTTTCTGCTGGGTTACCCCAAGGCTCTGTCCTTGGACCACTCCTATTCTCCCTCTATACCTCTTTCCTGGGCCAGTTGATAACTTCCCATGGCTTCAATTATCACCTCTATGCTGACAACACCCAGATCTATCTCTCGACTCCTCAACTCTGCGCCTCAATCTCCTCATGCATCACAAACTTACTGAATGACATATCGGTATGGATGTCACGCCAGTTCCTCAAACTCAATCTTTCTAAAACTGAGCTTGTAATATTTCCTCCTCCCTGGTCCCCTCCTCATGACTTTACCATTGAGATCAACGGCACAACCATTGGTCCTTACACACATGCCAGGGTGCTGGGTGTAATCCTAGACTCTGACCCCTCTTTCAGCCCCTACATTCAATCACTGGCTAAATCTTGTCATCTTCATCTCTGCAACATCTCCAGAATTCGCCCCTTCCTGACTCATGACACCACAAAACAACTTATTCACTCCTTGGTTATTTTCCCGCCTTGATAACTGCAACTCCCTCCTCACTGGCCTACCATTACACAGGCTATCCCCCTTTCAGTCCATCATGAATGCTGCTGCCAGACTTATACATCGTACTAACCGATCTGCGACTGGTGCCCCGCTCTGCCAGTCGCTTCACTGGCTTCCCCTACCCCACCGTATAAAATTCAAAATACTAACCACAACATACAAGGCCATCCACATCATCACCTCTAGCTAGATCACCAACCTCATCTGCAGATATCGCCTCAATCGTCCTCTCCGCTCCTCCCAGGACCTCCTGCTCTCTAGCTCCCTTGTTACTTCCTCCCATGCTCGCCTACAGGATTTCTCCAGAGCCTCTCCCAACCTCTGGAACTCCCTGCCCCAGAATGTCCGGTCAGCCCCCATCCTGTCCACCTTTAGGCGATCCTTGAAAACTCACTTATTCAGGGAAGCCTACCCCACCTCCACCTAAGAACTGTGCTTGGAGTCACCTCTATCAGATCATCCCCTGCAGCCATTACCTTTTGTACCACCTCCCCCTCCCTTTAGATTGTAAGCTCCATGAGCAGGGGCCTCCTATTCCTTCTGTATTGAACTGTATTGTAATTGTACTGTGTCCCTTCTTTATTGTAAAGCACTGCGCAAACTGTTGGCACTATATAAATCCTGTATAATAATAATAATAATAATAAATAGAACAGGCACACTGTCACTGCATCTAGCCTGCCAGCACAGACACAACACAGACTCACAGACAGTCTAAAAGTGTTGTAATATAAACAATCCAAACACCTCCTGAGGGTTCTCCTCCCCTTACCAGCCTGAAATGGGGACTGATGTTGAGAGGTACTCTGATGTGATGGAGAGGTCTCTAATGTGAAATGGGGGCTCTGATGTGATGGAGGGGGCTCTGATGTGAGAAGGGGGCTGCAACACTGCATATCTCCTGAACCGTGCAGGTTTAGGACATATGCAGGGCACCTACAGGTAAGCCTTATCCTAGGCTTACCTGTAGGTTAAAGTGGTTGTCACAAGTTGACAACCACTTTAAGCACTCCCTGTGGGAACCTAGTCAGGGTTCCAAGGGTTTGGACTTATGCTTTGGATTTAAGGACTTAAAATTAATTTCTCACCTATTTAAGGCATGACTACCTCATGGGGCAATCAGAGGCAAAAGTGGACTAGCTAAGGGGCACTTAGAAGATGATGTACAGGTGTGTGTAGTGAAGAAAACTTGTTGAACTGTTCATTTGTTACATTTAAACAACTTCAGTGAAGAACATTTATCATTATTTAACCTGGCCTGGTCTGAAATTACTTGAGGACAAGCTTAAAGGAATGCATGCATGTATGGCATATCACAAGAACAGGGCCTAATAAGGGGACAAGATGAGTTAGAGAAGATGCAGTACTAATGTCTAATGTGCAGTGAAGCTATTTAATGAAGGCTATATTACCATTGCTAATGACTACAGTTTTAGTGCATAAGCAGCCAGCCGGTTTGGAAGCAACTTAGCATAAGCGATGGAAGGCCTTGGTAGTGAAAGATCTTGTGTGCTTAGCTCCCTCCCTAGCGACTGCAACCCCAATACAGGGTCTGACTCGTGGAGTGGGGCATCCTAGGTACCCAGCCTAGGAGACACAGAGGATGGAGTGAGGCCTCAGGAGAATAATAAGCAAGGGATATGTACAAGAGTTCAACTTCCTAGTATTCAAGTGGAACATTCAAATCAATGTCACTGGGAGTGAGGTGACAGGTTACTGGGCTGGTGGAGTCCTGTACAAGCTAAGTGGTACCGGCTCGGAGATATTGCACAACTTAAGTGAGAGAAGAGTTATGAAGTGTATTGGGAATTGCTATTTATAAGTGTACAGAGTGTAATTAGGAACTGATGTCCGTAGTGAACAATCTCAAGTGTTACAGAACTTGGGCCACGGATAACAAGGAGTTAATTATGTTCTTTTGGAAGAGCCTTGCTTTTAAGTTGGAGTGCTGACTTAATGCCAACCTTGCGTTAAACGGCAGCCTCAGCCCGCCTTTGGGGGTACTACTTGGGTCCCTACTTGGGCACAGTAAGCCCTGCCCACAAACTGGGTTAGCGATAGCAGCAGCATGGATCTATAGTTAATTGTGTATCCTATGGTAGTCATGGTGGTGGTGTGTAGGTAACACTGACTTATAATGGTGAATATACTGTATAGGTCCTGGTTGGCATCCCTTCTCCTTTGGGGCAAACACAAAAAGGGGTTGCTACTTTCTCTGATGGCATGTCAGCAGTTGCCATCTTCACCACCTTGATGTGATGAGCGAACCTAAATTCTCTATTGAGTTTGGGAACGTTGATGATGGCAATAGAGCCAAAATGTGTCAAATAAAAAAACAAAACACTCTGGTCCTCCACAGCTGGGGTTGGACCTGAAGCCAAAACAATCTCCCTATAAAAAAGTCCTCTTTTAAAACCTTCAATCAGTGCCTCAGAACTTTGACCAGAACTCCAGGAAGAGTCCATTGATGCTGTTCAGGACTTTCCCAAATTCCAATACCAAATGAATCAAACCCAATAGAGTCAGCTCAATAGTAGATCTGGGTAACTTTTTTTACAAATGTCTTTCATTTGTGATTCCTTAAACTTTTTCCCAATGCACTGCAGAGTAAAGCGAGCTTTTAAAGCCGCAAAATCCTTTGCAATTCAGTTTCAAAATAAATAATTGTATTAGTCCAGTCTTAATGAATCCATATGTCTGCAAATACTTTGTATATTGTTTATTTTATTTCTCGTGTGAGTCGTTTATCATTCCATGTAAAACACATCCGCGGCGAAAAATTGTAGTTTAAAGGCAAGTCTCTTTCATGTGAAATGATTAGCCCTTAAGAAATGTGATGCTAAATTCTTGCGGAGATCAGTGGCTGCTAATAGGGCATGCAATGTCTAATTTCCATCTCGTTTACCTTGGCAGTCTGCTAGAGGATGCTACGTGGTCACCACAGACCAAAAATGTACAAGAATCCTGGACAGCTCTGTGGTCAGTCTATGCAGCACGTCAATAAATCTACCTAATTTATAGAGTCTATCTTTATATGTGCGGTCTGTTAAGATATGCTGCAAAGTCATTTTTGTACTATATTTTGACTGCAAAGACATCTGTATCAACAGAACAGGCAGAGGGGATCTTATAAATCTTCAATATATTTGACCCCTTTCTCCTGTTCTTGAAACTTTTTCCAAAACCTTTCTTTTTTTCCACATCATGGAACTCCGTCTAATATTGCAATAGTCTCGGTCTCGCATAATTGACTTTGTTCTTTTGAAATGATTAAACTGGAACCCTAGTGAGTAATTTAAAATGTATGTATAGCCACATAAACTTTTGGATAGGGTAGAAGGGGGCAAAACCCCTGTCAGTTTATGTTTTTTTTTCTATCTGTGTTTCTGACGAAACAAATTGAGACGTGGCTTTACGTGTAACGTCATCATGCATGCTGATCTTATCATTTCTATGTTGGATGGTGATGGGAGTGCATTCTTTTGATCTAATACATTTGGTTTTAAAACATTTTACACTATTGTGGCCGTATCTGTTTTCCAAACATATGTAGCTCTATTATGCCCAGGGGTGAAGCCTTGGGGCTTATCTGAGTGTCGTGGTGGAATGGAGTAGTTGGCAGAGCTATACACATCCTGACCACTCATACATAGAGGGTCATGGTACTCTGGTAATCTTATATGAGAGCTTTTTTGCATGGTGGAGAGGTAGAAGACTTCACGGTGGAGCACTATTTTGTTTAAGAAGTTTTGGATATCACTTTCACATTGGACTTTGTATAATAATATTAGAACTGGAACTGTTTCATTCACGAATGTGTGCAGATGCACTGCTATGCACTTTATTGTATATTTGCTATACTGTTTACCAGTGGTGGCCCATCCATAGGCATCATCCCCCCATCCATGCGTCCACCCCCTGATCTACATACAGGGCGTCAGACATATGGATTCCAATGGGGGATTTTTTTTTTTTTGAAGCATGTGATTAGAGCCTAATAGGCTTCAAAATAGGGTGGGCTCGGGGTGCAGAGCACTGCACCTGAAGCCCACCCAGTTGTGTGACAATAGCGAATGAATATTCGCTATTGTCACACTAATTCTAATCCTGGCCAACAAGGAAGCAGGTCCATTGGCCCGTTTCCTGATTGGCCGAAAGGAGAAGCTACACTGGCCGTTGAGAGGAGGAGGGAGGAGACGCAGGGGAAGCTAGCCGCCCAACCGTCCATTGCCCGGAGGGAAGCCCGAGGAGAAGCTACACAGGCTGCCGGGAGAGGTAGGAGGGAGGAGACGCAGGGGAAGCCATCACACAGAGGGAAGCCGTCACCCAGAGGGAAGCCTGGAGTAAGTGTTGCGGGCTGGGTGGCCGACCGACTGGGGCTTTTGCTGTCCTCCCCCCAAAAAAATACCACCGGCCGCCACTGCTGTTTACTATTATATACAGTTGTGCTCAAAAGTTTGCACACCCTGGCAGAAATTGTGAAATGTTGGCATTTATATTGAAAATTTGACTGATCATGCCAAAAAACTGTCTTTTATTTAAGGATAGTGATCACATGAAGCCATTTATTATCACATAGTTCTTTGGATCCTTTTAAAATCATAATGATAACAGAAATCACCCAAATTACCCCGATAAAAAGTTGACATACCCTGGAATGTTTGGCCTTGGTACAGACACAGAAGGTGGCACACACAGGTTAAAGTGGCTATTAAAGGTTAATTTCCCACATTTGTGGCTTTTTAAATCACTATTAGTGTCTGTGTACAAATAGTCAAAGAGTTTGTTAGCACTCACATGGATGCACTAAGCCGGCTAGATACTAAGCCATGGGGAGCAGAAAAGAACAGTCAACAGACCTGCGCAACAAGGTAATGAAACTTTACAAAGATGGAAAAGGATATAAAAAGATATCCAAAGCCTTGAATATGCCAGTCAGTACTGTTCAATCATTTATTAGAAGTGGAAAATTTGGGGATCTCTTGATACAAAGAAAAGGTCAGGTAGATCAAGAAAGATTTCAGCCACAACTGCCACAGGAATTGTTTGGGATACAAAGAAAAACCCACAGGTAACCTCAGGAGAAATGCAGGCTGCTCTGGAAAAAGATGGTGTCTGTGTCTGTACCAAGGCCAAACATTCCAGGGTATGTAAACTTTTGATCAGGGCCATTTGGGTGATTTCTGTTATCATTATGATTTACAAAGGATCCAAATAACTATGTGATAATAAATGGCTTCATGTGATCACTATCCTTAAATAAAAGGCAGTTTTTTTGGCATGATCAGTCATATTTTCAATATAAATGCCAAAATTTCACAATTTCCACCAGGGTATGCAAACTTTGAGCACAACGGTATGTTTGTTTCACTATTTCATTAATATATCTGATAGAATATGTGGGATAGAGCGCTGTCTTTAAAATAACATTTACTTTTGTTTGTAATACCCAAGTATTTGGATTAGCTGAATAACCTCTTACTGTAGGTATTGCAAGTCTGGTTTTTATCATTATTTATTTCAGGTTTTGTTTTCGTTCAGCAACAGATTCCTCCATCCACTGGAATCCCCTCTGCTGGGACATTGTATTTTGACAGCAGGACTTTCAGAATACACTGGTTGGAAGCTACAGGTAATTGGCTGAAGCTGCTGATTGAGAAAAGTTTTCCAATATGTCCCTTCTACAGCAGTTGAACAAACAATCTACTTCTGTTGGCCAGGGTTGGCCACACAGTTTGATAGAAATTTGGCAAATCCCTGCTGAGCCAGCCAGATTTCATTTGATCTATGGCACTCTTTAGAAACCCTGTTAGGTTGTTATTGCTGTCTGTGTTCCTGCTTGTAATGGAATGTGAGGTCTCTTTAGGTTTTTGCACAATAGGTTTTCTAGCCAATCTGGGCTTACTACACCAGCTCACTTATTGGGTTGGTATTTAAGGGGGGCTAGGTTAGCTATTGCGGAGAGGAGCGCTATATCGGGCAAGATGAGGGGGATGTAAGAAGTAGAGAAACCATGTTTTACTCCTGAGCAGGCACCCCTCATTGTGTGGTGCTAGCAATTCAACTGTCTATGGAACAGTGGTGAGTATCTGACCAGTGGTGAGCAGTTTATCTCAGTCCTACTAACTGTCCATATCTTCAGAGTTATTTAATTGTGTAAGAAATTGAGTATTCTCCTTTCAAGAAAAAATACATTGATTGCTATCCATTATTTGGACTTTGTAAATATTATTTTCTACAAGATAAACAGACAAGTTGATCCAACTGGACGTTCCATCATTTTGTGAGAAGCTGGGGTGTGAAATGAGTTTACCATTCAGTGTTAAAAGTGTCTGCACCCTTGGAAAGTCTGCTACTAGTGAGGGCTGGAGTAGGGCTGGAGTAGCCGGTGTGTGGTCCATGACTCTCTACAGGCAATGTTGAGAACTCCACTCCTGGCCTGCTCTATAGGAAGAGTGAGGGACTGTATTTTGGATACCATGTGCACCACTAAGTCCCTATAAACGTATAAAACATCAGATGGACTGTAAAATGTTGTTCTGAGGGAAGGTAGTGCTGTTCTCCAGAACTGTTATCTGAATCTATGACTGTTATACTTATGAAAGTGAGTTGAGTTTTTGCTATTAGGCCTTGGGTCACCAACAACCTGAAAGACCTCGACAGCACACCCACATCCCAGCTGAAAGAAGGACTAGGACTTACTCTCGTGCTACAGTATATGCTGAGGAGATTTAACCTCACTATATGTCCAGATGACCTTTAACCACTTGCCGACCGTCAACCGCAGGTTGACGGTGACAAGATGGCTCTCCTGGGCAAACCACCATCATATGGCGGCGGCTGCCAGATCGCGCACTGTGAGCGTGCGCGCGCCGCCGGAGGCGCGCTCACTGTGTCCGGGGGGGGGGGGGGCAAGGGGCGGGTGCGGCAGACTCGATCTCCGCCGGCTACCCACGATGCCCCCCCGGAATGAAAGAATGGAGGTCCGTGTAAGTAAACACGGATCTCCGTTCTGTTAGAGGGGGAAGGGAGTGATCACAACCTTCCTCTATATGGAAGCTGTGATCACTCCCCTCCCCCTGCAAGTCAAACACTAAGACAGTTAGAACACGCCCAGGGAACACAGTTAACCCTTAGAGCGCCCCCTGCAGGTTAACCCCTTCACTGCCAATGGCATTTACACAGTAATCAGTGCATTTTTATAGCACTGATCGCTGTATAAATGCCAATGGTCCCAAAAAAGTGTCAAAATGTTCCGACATGTCCATTGCAATATCGCAGTACCGCTAAAAATCGCAAATTGCCACCATTACTAGTAAAAAATAAAAAAAAAAATAAAAACCCAGAAATTATTTCTCATCGTCCGTAAACGTGGCAACTTTTGCGCAAATCAATCAATAAACGCAGATTGCAAATTTTTTTATCACAGATATGAGGAAGAATATAAATCAGCCAAAACTGATGAAATAAAATGTTTTTTTTATATTTTTTTTTGGATTTGTATTTTAGCAAAAAGTAAGAAATTTGGGGTTTTTTGCAAAATTGTCCCTCTTCTTTTGTTTATAGCGGCGATCAGAAATTACGCAGCGGTGATCAAATACCACCAAAATAAAGCTCTATTTGTGGGGAAAAAAAGGACGCAAATTTTGTTTGGGTACAACGTCGCACGAACGCAATTGTCAATTAAAGCGATGCAGTGCCGAATCGCAAAAAGAGCTCTGGTCAGGAAGGGGGCAAATCCTTCCGGGGGTGAAGTGGTTAATAAATTGGATATAAAAAGTGATGAGAAATCCAGAATTTTAGAGTGGCTACAGGAACATCAGGTGAGGGGAAATCTTCCAAAGTGGGAACATGTTCTGGTGACAACTGTCTAAGTGGAAATTCCCTTCACGTCTGAGAAATCTAATCTTTCTTCCTGTTGTGTCTCTGGGACAGAAAGTGAAGTGAAATCTAGCCAAAGGGACAAAGAAAGTAAACAAAAAAAAAGAAGCGTCAGTAATCTTCTCTAATCTCAGCTGAGCATACAGGTATAACAATGATCAGCTCACCCTCCTTGACACATTGAATGGAAGGTAGCTTGGATAACAGTGAAGATAAAAACGCCAGAACTCTCCAAGACATCGAAAATGTGTTACCTCACTTTGGAGAGATTTCCTGTCCTGTCTACAGGACAGGAAGTGAAGGGAAACGAGTAATTTAGACAAGGACAAAATCGCTCACACGTCCACAACACAAAAGGGAATAGAAGCGTACACAATCAAACCTCAGTCGAAAGAAAATTAAACGTCATTAATTTGTCTTCGCACTCCTTGTCTTGCACAGAGGAGGAGGTCCTATCCTTGGGCCTCTCTTTCTCTCCAAGCAGGAGTGCAGATAAGTTTGAAATGACCAAAGACGTAAATGTATTTGCCCGGAAATTATTATTTAAAAGTTTTTACTAAAAGCAGACCAGTAGGGAGGGGGATGAGGAGCCAAACCTAACGGCGGCAGATTTCGGGGCACTCCGTGATCTCAATCTGCTGTTGCAGGAAAGTGGATCCACAGATGTAGTTTGGGAGGATGAGGAGGCTGAGGAGGATGAGGAGGCTGAGGAGGATAGCGAGACGGAGGAAGAGGATAAAACCAATAAATTCAAAAGTAAATCACATAAATATCCCCCGTTAACACAAAATCCAGCATTAGCACTCTTTGTACAACAACTTACAAAAGAAACTGAAAATATAAAAAAGGAGAGCCCTAGTGGCAATCTTACTTCAGAACAACAATTGGCATTGAAATCTCTCCAAAAGAATACAAACATTACTATTAAAATGGCAGACAAAGGAGGGCGTGGCCTGGAGCTGCATGGAGTAGGGTGTGCTAGGTGAGAGCTCCGCTCGATAACTCTCCTTAAAATTATCCTGGGGCTTCTATCCTCTCTGCCCGGCACACAAGGTGCAACCCATTGCTAATCCGCATTTTCCCGGGCATGTCTCCGCCGAAAAGAGCATCAGAGGCCGTTGCTAAATTGGGGAAATTCCGGCATGAAGAACGCGGCCTAGCTGAAGAAGATGGCGCCTCCCCTCCACCGGACGCTGCGACACCAGTTTCAGCGGAGGCTGCCAAGGTTTTGGAAGCCATCTCCCTGTGCCAGTCCAGCCTCACGGCACGCATTGAGGAGGTCAAGGTGGACATCTCCCTGATCAGACAGGATGTGCAAAATCTGAGGGAGAGGGTCTCTGGGGCTGAACATCGCATCGGCCGCGTGGAGGACGACCTGCCGCCGATACAGGTGACCGTTGAGCGCCTACAACACCAGCTGAATGTCATCCTTGCCAAGCAAGACGACATGGAGAACCGGCTGCGCAGATGCAACCTCCGCTTTGTGGGTCTTCCAGAGCGCTCTGAGGGATCGGATCCCACTGCCTTCCTCGAGGGACTGCTCATCAAGACATTCGGCCGTGAGGCCTTCTCCTCCACGTTCGTGGTGGAGCGAGCCCACCGTCTAGCCGCTCGGCCTCCCCCGGCGGGCGCCCCACCGCGCACTTTCATCGCAAAGCTCCTTAATTACCGCGACCGCGATGCGGTCCTACGGCTCACCCGTGAAAAGGGTAATATTCCCATTGGCAATGGACATATTGCGGTGTTCCCGGACTTCTAGGCAGAGGTCCAGAAACGCAGGGCCCGCTTCATGGAGGCCAAACGCCAGCTCAGAGCTCACCACCTTCCTTATGCCATGCTGTTCCCAGCTAGACTCCGGGTGATCTGTGATGGGAAAGCGCAGTTCTTTGAGGATCCTGAGGCCGTTATCTCCTGGCTGGAACACCGGGACCGAGTGGGTCCTCCTCCGGCCTAACATCCACCTCCTTTGACCCCCTTGGGAGTACCCCGCAGGCAGCAGTATGTCCCCTTCAACATCCGTACTGTTATTCTTGCCATCTCCTTAATATGGGAACGTGAGTAACCTGCATATTTGTTCTACTGACTCCTGTTACCCCCCTGCGGATTATCCTGCAACATTGGCCCTGGCTGGGGGCCACGGCCTCCCAATACCCCCCGTTTTCTTTTTCTTCCCCCACCCCTTATATCCTATGAGTCGAGTGGCCTATCTACACCCCAGACTGTCACCTTTGCTGCAAGTATTACATTGCACAAGGACCGTGCGCTTTACAGTTATTGTACGTCCCTTGACCTCCCCCAGGTCATTCTGACTCTAAACTGTTCATACCTGAAGGCTGGTTTCCCTGGCCAGACCATGTCCCCCACAGTTGTGGAGGCCGCAGCTTGCTGCGCTTGCTGGTCTGGCTTAGTGCTGTTCTGTTGCTCTGTTTTTTTTTTTCTCTTTTTTGTGTTCAAACTTTATTTCACAAATGCTCTATCTTTGACATGCTATAGACTCCCTGAGCTGATACCTGTGTGTCTTGCTTCCCTCCGGACTGACGTCTCTGCCCAGCGGAGGCCTCCTCTTTCAGGGTTGGCTCCTGTATGGGGCTGGGCGTCATCGGGTGAGAACAAGTTATTAGGGTTTATTATAATGTCATTCATGCCTCAATCGTGGTTTTTATTTTCTTATATTGTGTACATTGCTCTACATCTCTCTCTAACTTTTTGTCCTAGCCTGATGTTTATACATACCCCTGTTTTGCGATTGTCAATCTGCTGTCTGGCGCCCCCTGCGGATCCGACTGCTCCCCATTATCTACTTCCTTCCAAATGGCCATGGCGTCCCTTAAATTTGTAGCGTGGAACGTCCGGGGCCTGGCTGACATTTCGGTTCTCCTGGAAACTCACCTGACAGGACAAGCCCAGCTGGCCCTTAAAAAACCCTGGGTCGGCTGGGTATATCAGGCCCCCTTTACCTCCAACTCCAGGGGGGTTGCAGTTCTTATTGCTAAAACAGTACGCTTTCAACTACATGAATTGCAGTCGGATCCGCAGGGCCGCTTTATATTTCTCCATGCCACTGTGAATGGGTTGGAGCTTCTCTTGTTGGCTTACTACATCCCCCCTCCATTTAAATTCGACCCATTGCAACAGGGGGTGGCCTTTATGGCATGCCACCCAACGGTGCCGGCGATCTGGATGGGGGATTTTAACACGGTTGTCAGCCCCTCGGCTGATAGGAGGGGTCCTCGCCCTGCTCCCTCTGACGCTCCTCCCACCACCAGATTCGGTAGATTTCTTGCGGAATTCTTCCTCATTGACACCTGGAGGCACAAACATCCCAATGGGTCGCAATTTTCTTGTTTCACCCCAGCTCACTCCACTATGTCCCGCATTGACATGATCCTTATTACCCCTACCCTGGTGCCGAGTCTCCTTGATGCGGGATTCGGCGCCAGGATATTGTCGGATCATTCTCCATGTTGGATCACCATTCGCTTACCCACCCCGTTAGAGAGAGGGACTTGGCGGCTGAACCCATTCTGGCTGACTGTTCTCGCCAACCTGGGGGATGTTGCCAGAGAGTGAACGCATTTTTTTCATGCCAATGATGGTTCGGCTCCGGTCGGATCGGTCTGGGAGGCCTTCAAGATCCATGCCCGCATGTATCTCTCGATACAGATAAATAGACACAAGGCCAATTCCAGACTGGTGCTCCAACAGGCTAGTGACAGGTTGGAGGAATGTGAGCAATCCTTCCTTCGAGATCCCTCCCCTGCTAACGCAGCATTGATGCGTTCCCAAAATAGACTTGTAGACCAACTGCATTTTGAAAAGGCCAACCGAGGAATCTTCTTTTCTAGACAGCGGGTATATGAGCAGGGGGAGCGCGCGGGTAAGCTCCTAGCCTTTATGGCTCATCTGAACAACAGACCTCCCGTGGTAGTTGAGCTTCGGTCTGCGGGGGGCCTGATCACTGACCCTGAACAGGTGGCTGCAGAGTTCAAAACCTTTTACACTAACCTATATACATCCACAACCAACTATGTCGCTGAGGAGCTAGTTGAGCTCCTCCAGGGAATTGAATTTCCCCAGCTGACTCCCACACAGCGGGCAGCCCTGGAGGCCCCTATCACTACGGATTGTATAGAGGCTGCCATGCTCTCCCTTCCATCATCCAAGACCCCGGGCTCGGATGGGTTGCCTTTGGAATTTTATAGACAATTTGCAGACATACTAGTCCCCAAACTTCAAGAGCTATATTCCCATATTTTTGATACCTCCACTCTCCCTCCCTCTATGGGCTCAGCCTTGATTGTGCTGATACCCAAACCGGGTAAGGATCTCCTATACCCCGAATATTACCGTCCAATCTCCCTGCTCCAATTAGATGTTAAGATACTCGCCAAAATTCTTGCCCTCCGTCTGAATAAGGTTATCCTAAATCTGATCCATCCGGATCAGACAGGATTCATGCCCAACAAAAACACAGCTTTTAACCTCAGGCGTCTATTTCTAAACCTCCAGGCACAGCATGAAGAGATGGGATCCAGGGTGGTGGTTAGCCTCGACGCCGCAAAAGCGTTCGATTCAGTTGAGTGGGACTATTTATGGGAATGCTTGAGGCACTTTGGATTTGGCCCCAATTTCATTAAATGGCTCGAACTGCTCTACCAGGCTCCCACCGCTCGTATCCAGGTCAATGGAAAACTCTCTGAACCTTTCCCTCTTACCCGAGGGACCCGCCAGGGGTGTCCCATCTCTCCACTTCTGTATGCTCTGGCTGTGGAACCGCTAGCCATTGTGCTCAGGGCCCACCCTGGGGTGAGGGGACTCCGCTCTGGTCCGCTGGTGGAGGTCGTCAGCTTATATGCTGACGACATGCTCCTGTATCTGGCGGATGCGGGCTCCTCGCTCCATACTGCCCTGAGGCTTATTGAACGTTTTGGCACTTTTTCGGGTCTCCGCATAAATTGGGACAAATCCTTGATCCTGCCGATCGACATCGGGGTCCCTTCGTCGGATCAGACCGCCCTACCTCTAATTCGCACCAGTCAGATTAAATATTTAGGTGTCCAGATCTCGAGAGCCCTGGCCGACTATAATACCCTTAATCTTCAGCCCCTCTTCACCATGCTTAAAACCAAAACCCAGGTCTGGTCCCGATTGCCACTAGGGGTAATGGGCCGGATCAATCTAGTCAAAATGATTCTCCTCCCTAAACTTCTCTATATTTTTTGGCATGCCCCAGTGCGCATCCCAATCCGTTTATTTAAGAAATTGGAGTCCATAATCAATTAATTTATTTGGGGATCCGCCCGTCATAAACTACCGTGGACCGCCCTTAAACGCCCGTCGGATCTTGGGGGGCACGGCGCTCCCTGATTTGACATTGTACTATATCGCCTCACAACTTTCCCACTTTTTTCATATCCATCATACTGATAGGGACAGGTACATTGCATTGGCATGCCCTCGATCTCCCCATCCAATAACTCATCCATTTCAACTTTTGTTTGGGGAACACCTGGGGGGGGCCCGCCTGTGCGGCGGGGGCGCCGTGGTTTCGCATCATTGCGGGATCTGGCGTCTCGCTGCGGGGCGGGTTTGAGCCCCGCCTTTTCTCTCCCACACACCTCTGTGGTGTTCCCGACATCTCCCTGAGCTGTCCTCGGTTCCGGATCCCGGATTGTGGATAGCCAGGGGCATTGTGTACCTCTCACAGGTCGTCGCAAATGGTACCATAAAGACCTTTCAAACTCTAAAAGATCAATACTCCCTCCCTAACTACATGTTCTTCCGCTATTTGCAACTTCGCCATGCTCTGCAGTCCCAGTTCCAGGGTTCGGTCCCCCAGCTGGAGACGATGCCCCTGGTTGATATCCTGCTGAGTCAGGACTCAAAAAAACTCATCTCAATATGCTACAACTGCCTCTTGCTCCCCGGGGCCTCCGCCCAAGCATACCAGCTCAAATCAAGATGGGTACCGGACCTGGGAGATATTGCTGATGATGAATGGGAGGAGGCACTGGCGGTTTGTAAACTAGCTTCTCCCAAACTATCTGATCACCTCACACAATTATATATATTACATAGGTCTTACATCACACCACACCGTATCCATAAATATGATCCGAGCCATAACCCATTGTGTCCCCGGTGCGCTGACCCTGATAGCACCTTTTTTCACCTCATCTGGTCATGCCCGGTTGTACGGGGATATTGGTTACAGGTAACTGGCTTCCTGCATGATAAAATGGGCTCTCCTCTATCACTCTGCCCACGACAATGTATCTTAGGGATTCTCTCCCTCCCCGAGGAAGAAAAATACATGAATATTTTTCTCCAGGAAACACTTTTTTTAGCAAGGATGCAAATAGCCAGAACATGGCTCAGGGGCTCTCCTCCTACGCTTCAGCAATGGATTAGGGCGGTCAACATAGTTCTCCCATACAAGAAAATACTCTACATGCATAGGGGGTGCCCTGGGAAATATCATAAAATTTGGGACAGGTGGTTGGAGGACCCCTCCACATGTGGAGATGACGGCACCTGAGATCCTTCCTCTCTTGTTGCGATACTGTATTGAATGTTGGTAGTCGCATGCGGATCCCCCTCCCTGGAGGCATCCAATGATGTATCTATTAACCTCTTTGTACCACGTATGTCAAACAATGTCTCCTTATTGTAGTGCATGTTGCACTGTTGTTTTATATTTGCTTACCTCTTCGATGATTTATATCCTCAATAAAACCTTTTTTTTGCAATTAAAAATGGCAGACAAAGGGGGCAACATTGTCCTGATGGACAATGACCAATATGAGTCAATGTGCATGAAAATTTGGAATAATAAAAAATGTTACAAAAAGATCTCAGCCTCAATGGCAGAGAGATTCAACAATGAGTTCTATGCCCTAGTAGATGAAGCTAGACAAGAAGGTATCATCACACAAGACCAATGGGAATTCGTACGTACAAAACACCCTCGCATTCCAACTTTTTATGCACTTCCTAAAGTGCACAAAAACCTGCACAATCCACCGCGATGGCCCATCATCTCCGGGAACGGAAGTATCTCAAAGGAGATGAGCCAGTTCATTGAGTTCACCTTAGACCGCATGTCTTAGAGCTAGCATCCTACACGAAAGATACTATCCATTTATTGAAAATTCTGGAAAGTATAGAGATCCCCAGGACAGTGATCCTGGTCGCCATAGATGTCGAGTCCCTCTACGGCAACATCCTCCATGATCTTGGGGTGGCTGCCATAGAGAGGATTCTGCATCAACGTTCAACTCATGAATGGAAATTTAATTTGTTTATTATCACCATGTTGGATTTCATTTTAAAACACAACACTTTCTTGTACAGAGGCTCCCATTACCTCCAGGTACAGGGTGTGGCAATGGGGACATCTTGCGTTCCCTCATACGCCAATCTGTACCTGGGGGAGTGGGAGAAAGAATTGCTTACTCAAGATCAGCTTTCATCCTATACCAAGCATGTCGTCATGTGGCAACGCTATATTGATGACGTGTTTATGGTGTGGGATGGCCCGGTAGAGCAACTCAAAGTTATCTCAATGAAATGAATAAAAATGAGTTAAACCTTTTTTTACCATGACTTATAATGAGGATCATATCAATTGCTTGGATGTATGCATCTCCAAGGATAGTCATGGAAAATTAACTAGTACTCTGTACAGGAAGGAGACTGCCGGCAACACTTTGTTGCATGCAGACAGTTTCCATCCTGAACCGTTAAAAAAAGTCTACACTTTTAGTAAATTTTTGCATCTGAAACGTAATTGCACATCGTATAATGATTTTAAATTGGAAGCTGATCTGCTCAGTGCAAGATTACGTGACAGGGGATACACTAAAACTTCACTCAGAAAAGCATTTAATCAAGTAAGGGATCTAGTAAGACAAAACTTGATATTCAAACGCAAAAATAACAATAAATCAAAAATGGATACAACGAGGCTTATCATGCGGTTCTCCAATGAACACAACAAAATATGCAAAATTCTAACCAAACATTGGTCGATCCTTACCCCATTCTTAGTAAACTGGCGGGTGATTATGCTCAAATCACCTACAGGAAAGCAAGCTCAGTTGGAGAACGGTTAGTTCAAAGTGAATATAAGGGTAATATGCAAAGAGATTCTTGTAAAATCAAGGGCAATTTTCCCGGTGGGTCCTGTTTGTGTTGTCCCTACATTGGAGGCAAGACGCATGTGGCACTGCCCAATGGCGAAGATTACACCTTCTAACATTTCGCCAACTGCCACACCAAAGGAGTGGTATACCTTATGCAGTGCCAATGCGAGTCCTTCTATGTGGGGAAGACTAGACAGGAGTTTCAGGCATGAGTCAGTAAACACCTTCAGGGCATGCGAATGGGCAATCTATACCTTCCTTTGGGAAGGCATGCTGCCAAACCTCACAAATACCGCATGCCACAGGTCAACTTCATGGCCTTGGATAGAGTGCATATCCCCATCAGGGGCAGTGATTGGAATAAGACCCTGCTTCAGCGTGAAATGCGCTGGATTTGATGCCTTAATGCCACCGCGCCCCCTGGTTTAAATGAAACTGAAAGCTTCAGACCTTTTTTGGAGGGCTATAGCTCAGGCAAAACAGATTGAAAGAAAAACTCTACCTCTTCCCCCCCAGCCCACCTCCTCACCCACCTAATTATGGTGGAAGCCTTCCTCGTCCTGGGACCTAGATCTTAATTTGGCATGGGTTCGCATTCTGAACCTCAGCCCAAATGGTGTGACACTCCCCTATCTATTGGTTAAGTAATATACCTAGGGGTTTCTTCAATTTTAATCTTTCACGTTTGTATTTACTTTTGTTCTTTTCCTGTTTTGTTTTCTTTCTTGTTTCTCCCTGACTTGCAGACCATTAGCTTGGACCTGTAGTCGGGGAGATACATGAGACAAAGTTTGGCTGTTATTATTGCCCAAAATCACAGTATACTTGTTACTTATTGTAAGGTCTGTATATCTGGACTCTGGGCATTTCCCCATTTCCTGTTTTTAATCCCTCCATCGCTCCCAGCACAGAAGGACCCCAGTGGAAGTACTTCGGTCTCCACCTAGGGGCTCCTTCAATCATCGCCCTGTATCGGTGGAACTTTCCATTGCATTACAGGGCGATGCTCTAGTGCTGGCGTTTAAAGTCCCTATACATATACTCTGGTCTCCGGATGTTACGCATCCTGGAAGACCGGAAGTGACACCAAGGTCCATGACGTGGCCATTTCCGGGTCCTCCGGCGGCTGCGCATGAGCAATATATAGAGGACGCCGGGGAGAGTGGCCAGCGCCATTCCACACTACGTCTCTGGTTGTGCGCACCACGAGAAGGCAAGACCCCGTTGATGAGCTGGACCGGGGAACCTTACAGCTTTATTCGAGGCAGGCCTTTCCTTTGGCCTTAGGCATTCTAGTTGTCGGTGAGCCCTTAAAGCTGTAATCACATTGGACTGAGTGTTATAAATTGAACACTTGTAAAAGTTCAACTCAATGCATTGAGAGCACATTTTCCTCTCTAGATACACATTCCTACAGGCATCTTTTACCCATTTATGGATATTGCACCGGTCGTTGGATGACAATTATCCTACTGTCCCAGCACGATGGGAAGTGTGCTTTAAGAGGGAGATGGGGGGAACCCATGAGTGTCCAGTGAGCAAGAACCCTTTTTTCCTATTTTAATTGTAAGTGACATTAAATGTACAAGATGCTTGGAATTAATATGAGTAGAATTTGGAGATTACACCACATACATAAGGTAATTGTTTGTACACTTTTTATGTGTTACAGATTCATCTCTGAAGAAAGAATTATTACAAATTATATTCTGAAACGCGTTGGATAAACCCCACCTAGGATTGGTCACTGTGTTTCTACAACTTGTTCCCACCTGGGTTGGGGGATACCACCATTTTGGGAAATCTCAAATTTATTCAATGCTCATGACTGATTATTAATGCTTTTAGAACAATGGTTGATATTTTTAACTTAATTGAATAAAAGAATGTATATTTTAAGCATGATTTTTTAATTTTTTGAAATTTGCCTTAAAAATCCCAACCTTAAGGGGTATGCTCTCAGAAAGTGAAGGGAAAGCTCTTGCCATAGATAGCAAAAAAATATGAAGCAGACCTCCAGCCAAAAAAAAAACAAGATAAACATGCATTTCCCATTAAGTTATAAAATGACAGAACAAGACTTTGCTACAATATTCAATGATTTCCCCTGCAGTCCTTATTTCTGCTGTTAGATGTCCCCAGTGTGATAACCAGCATCAACTCAACCTACTTTCTCTCAGCCCAGGTTGTCCTGGACCCACACCAGCCTGTGACTGGACAGTGTAAGGAAAAGCAGCACTATGATTAGCTCATCTATCTGGCACTCTGCTTTCTCCTCCTATTAGCATGCTTCTTCTCAGCACATGAACTGATTCTTGCAAGGTTTCTTCCTCACTCTCAAGCTATACTGTATACTGCTATACAGAGATTGTAAGAGGCTGATACCGAGTCAAATTCATTGCTTACATTTAAAAACACATTTAATGATGCATTAATGATTTTAAAGCTGCAATAATGCCTATGTTTCGTTAATTTTTTTAATCCGCACAAGGGACAATACATACATTTAATGAGAAGTGTCCCTTGTGCTGTTGGCTGCTCTCATAGCTGGATTCCATCCATCCTCTGTCCCCTCATATCTTCACAGCACCGGAAGATTACCACTCAATAATATGAGACTGTCATAGACACTAGCCAAGGGTGCCAACTATGCCCTCCTTTCCGCTCCCCTCCTCCATTCATAGCAGCTGTACTATATATAGCCTCCCACAATGAAAAATGCTCTCTGAATGGACGAGGCAGACTTTTTATTCATCTGCCTATCCTCCAGTCATAAAGCGTTTTTCATTCATGGAAGCTATAGTACAGCTTTTGTGAATGGAGGAGGGGGGCAAAAAGGACAGGAATAGTTGGCACACTTGACCATACCTTTGACAGATCCAGTGGCTCATATTAACCCCCGCAGCACTGGAAAATTACTGCTGCGGGGGTATGAGGGGGCAGAGGATGAAAGATTAAAATGGAACTTCACTTTCTCAATCAACATTGAGTATTTTAAGCATTATACTAATAGCATTAGTAAATAAATAGGAAAGTATATCATATTTCCTTGTTTTAAACTTTTTTTTTACATTTCTTCAGTTACTTTCTGGTTTCTTGCCTAGGCAAATGATGTCATACATTACAGGAGTCTTTAGGAGGGTAGGAGAGGAGGAGGGGTTTTCTCACCTAAGCACACCCTCCTGCATGCATGCCTGAGCTAAGGGCCGATGGATTCCAGAAAGTAAATGGTACATGAATCATTTGCTCTTACTCAAGATGGCCACGGCCAGAAATGCTAGGAGGTTGTTGTTAAAGTGTTACTAAACCCAGGACTCTGTATTCACTATATCTGGTCACCCACAGTACACAGAACATGGAAATGCAATTATTTTAGTAAATATAAACTGCTAAATACCTTTTCTCATCAGCACTATATAGCAGTCTTGTGACTTCTATCAGTGTCTGGTTAAAGCTTGTAGGAGGAGCTTTCATTCTCCCCTGATCCTCTGTCTGGACAGTGCTGATTGGCCCTGTGCTGGCCACATGCATCCTCCTAAGAAAACAGAAAAACTCTCTAGCAATACACACCAAACTGAGCATGTGCAGCCTGTCCCTGAGCTCTGTATTATCAGGAAATAATTAGGGGACAGTGGAAGAAGATCAGAAAGATAAATAACACAGCAGAGGATTAACCTCTTAAGCTCCACAGTGAGTATAACAAGCATGCTTTCCTGCATATACACACTGATTTCACTGTTGTGGGTTTAGTAACACTTTAAGTGATTTCTCACAAAATAAAGCATGGAGACATGGATGGATGAGGGAGTTTGCTTTGACTATTATTGTAGCACCCTCTAGAACAGTGGTTCTCAACTCCTGTCCTCGGGACCCACTAACAGGCCAGGTTTGCAGGATAACTGAAATACACCACAGGTGATATCATTTGCTACTCAGCGATTGCAGTATTCTAGTCTGCATCTCCCCAAGGTAATACTTAAAATCTGGCCTGTTGGTGGGTCCTGAGGACCGGAGTTGAGAACCACTGTTCTATAATGTGTGCTAGATGTAAATAGGTTTGCTGTTAGAGTAGGCAAAACATAGTTAGCTCAGGGCCTAGCCTGAGCTGTGTATTCTGGGTCAGGGTTACTTTAGGTCAGGGTTGGATGACTCATCAGACAGCTCCCTCTGGCACTTCCCCCTGGTCTGTAAGTTTGTAGAAACTTCCAGAGCTGGAGGATGAGAGTAAGGAGGGACTGCCTGTAATATTTATGAGGGCCTTGACCAATCCCCAGCAAAAAGGGTCTGGAAGGGGGCAGGTTCAGCTCATAAATAGACATGAGCCATGCCAGCAAGGGCAATCGGGTGGAAGATGGAGATGGAGTGCTGAGAATGCTGTCAATGGGCCTTGAGGGTGCCCCTAGTCTGGGGGGGGAGGTGACCTCAGGCCTGGAGCTCAGGTACTGAAAGGATCCTACCAAGACACACTGAGGAAGCTCTTCCTGGAGGCACAGTAGCAAGGAGAGAACAGCAGGAGCAGGTCAGCATGTCTGGGAGATCTCCTGAGAGTCAGTCAGGTGGGCTGGTGAGTGCCAGTCTGGAGGACTATAGGGAGAAGTTAGCCTGGAGGGCTAGTGAAATGGACACCTGCAGCCAGGTGGGTTGGCAGTGCCTAAAGAGGTGGTGCTGAGATCAGTAGCCACAGGAATGATGCAAGCTGGACACTGAAATTCTGCTACACAACCAAGGGGCTTCGGGTTCCTGCCTGTAATGGGCCATTGCTTTAATCTGACTGAGTGACTGAGTCAGATCTTCACAGTGTTCCAGCTGGGTTCTGTAAGCAAGGGAGTGCTGGAGGAAGAAGAGGAGCTCTACATAGTGCTGTATACAGAGACTGTATATAGGAAGAGTTGTCTCTGAAGTTTGTTGCTGAAGTCAAATGGGCATCCCATAAACTTCCCATCCCTATTCAAGTTATTGCCAGGGCTGGTGCAACCGCAAGGCAGATCTGGCGGCCGCCTGAGGGCGACAGGGTGGGGGCAGAAAATCCTGTACCTTCTGGATTATTTGGGACCTTGCTTGCTTGCCAGTGAATGCAGGGTAGAGGGGTGACTTCCTGGCAGCGGTGCGCTAATGTGGGCACATCCGCCCCGCAGCTTGTGTGGGGTGTTTGCTGTCCCACTCAATCTCCGATCTCTATGGCAGCCAACATCGCTCGCCACCTGCTGCCTTTCTCGGTAACAAGAGAGACCGTACAGCGTCCTCCGCTCTAAAGTGTTCTGTGTAGTGTACACAGAAGGAGGAGCCGTGGAGGAGGAGAGATCCTGCTGTGCATGTGCCGCTCATCTGACGTCTGTGAGTATACAAGCACTATTATAGATGGTATATAGATATATAGATGGCATTGGCATATATACATGACACTTGCATGTGAGGGGGGGGGGGGCTGAGATAAATAAATATTTAAATATTTGCACTGATTTGGGGGTGGGGAAGAATGGGTGAGAGGATACTGTATGTGCTAGGGGGCGTTTTAGGAGAAGAGAGGACAAGGGGTGTTGGATATGAAATCTGACCCCCCCTCCCCTAGCACAAGTTCTCTCTCCTATGTAAGCATATACAGTATAATTTTACCAGCCCCTGATTCAAAGACATGCTGGTTGCTACACAGGGGACAAGCACGACATCCGGGTCCCTGGGCACCCCACTAGAGATGCAGGCTAATTACCCAGGTGCCCACATTAGTGCCCCTCTGCCAAGCAAGTTAGTGGAGCCAGGTGACCAGTTCACACTATAAATCGCACAGGAAGACATGGTGCATTCCTGTGTGATTCACGTGTGCTCCAGGTGTTGCACGATTTCAGCCCATTCATTTGAATGGGCTGAAATTGTGCCAGGCTGCACCAAGAGTTATAAGACGCACAGGAACTGTATCACACGGTTCCAAAGCTGGTAAACGCATTACATTTGGGACCTGCATTTGCGGTGTCACAAAGTTAACACTGACACCTACTGCAGATTACAACTGCAGTGTGTTTTAAATGCGGTGCGAGAAACACACATGGAGGTTTCCCGCACTGTTTGCTGGGATGAATTGGACCTTAGTCCAGATTTGTGGGATTTTGTTCGTAGCTCAGAGAAAGTATTGTTGAGTGATTTGTGTTCGGGGGAGGTTTTGTACTGGGAGGGGGGATTTGGGTGGGAGGATTTATAGCAGAGCAGAACTGGGGAGAGGACTTGTGCTGGCATGGGGGATTTGAGGGAAAGAGGATTTGACCCAGGAAAAGATTTGAGAGAGAGGATTTGTGCTAGAAATGGGGAAAATGAGGTACCAGCAAGGCTGTAGACAAAGGGAAAGGGGAGTTGCATTGTAGAGGAGAGGGGAGGGGGTGGCAGGAGGACAGTGGGGGGGGGGGCACCAAAACGCACCTTCGTCTGTGTAGACAAAAATCCTTGCCCTGATTATTACCCTCAATAAAAAAAAAAAAAAAGAAACAACAAAGTCATGGACTGTCCTCTGATGGGTGGGGTATCCCATTTTACTTGTGGCTCCTTAGGGGGGTGCGCATTAAAATGAATTAAATAGTCTTTTTGGTTTTTGGTGCTCAGATACAATGAAGATCCACTTTAAGACTATGGGAGCAGCCACCAGCACAAGGGACTCCTCTCATTCAATGTAAGTACTGCCCCTTGTGCTGATTTTTTTTTTAACATTTAGCCAAACTTTAGCTAAGCTTTAAAGCTGAACTCCAGGGAAAAAAAGATTTACCCTTGCAGTGTCCCCCTTCCCTTTGCAAGGGTTAACTTCTTGTTTTGCTTAGGGGTTGATGAATAAGTTAATATACTTTCCTTGTTCCTTGCTCCCTTAGACATTTGTGCGCCTGGTCTCCTGGTCTATAGTCGCAGCGGTTCCTTGTGCTGATTTTTTTTTTTAATTAACTATACTTAAACTTTAAATATATTATATTATAATTATTCTAGCAGTATTTAACATGCAATTATTATTTTGAATGTACCCAAATCTGGACCTAATATATATTATTGTTTTTACATTTCCCTTGAGAACTTCCGCTTTGCTTGCCTGGTGACGCTTTGTGCAGCCATAACATCGGCTTCACCATCGAATCCTCATCATTTTTCAGGGAATATGGTTTTTCAACAGCAGGGGGTGATTGGAACTTTCTTGTTGGAAAGGACTGCAGAGTCAGACGCTGAAACTAATTGTCTGGAAACTGCTCCCTGCCAAAAATGTTCGCGTATTCAGGACTCGGTTGGCGTCTTATCTGCATGGGGGAGCTCCTCTGAGAAGACAGAAAGCAACATATTTTTTTAAACCAAATTAAGTGAAACAATAAACAATGTGAATATTACCCCACACATACAATTAAAAAAATAACAAAAAAAAAAAAAAAATCTTAATCGTTCTACCGAGCCCAAAAGGCATTCTGGAAAACCCTTGTTATTTAAAAACGCACAATAGTTTTCCTTCACAAGACAAACTTGCTCAGGAATTATCTCCCACACATACAGTACATAAAGTGGCTCGAGCAGATGGAAGTAATAAAGCGGTAGTCTAATCGCCCCTTGCGTTGCTGGGGTTGGGAGACTGCAAATAAAAACAGACTAAGCACTTATTCGGTAATCCGGTCATGTGCAAACTGCAGCAACCTAAAAAGACGGTCAGGTTCACTTTGAAGAACGATAAATTCTGATTGGTTGTTATGAGTATTTGTATTTGCTTTGGTGTTGTATGGAAAAGCCCCTGAAAAGTAGGAATTCTTGAATGAGAATATACACTGAGAGCAAGGACATTTGGAAACCATATGTGGTGATTGGGGAACAAGCAGTGATGGATTACCTAATAGGCAGAGTAGGCATCAGCCTTTGGGTCCTATGTCGTTTAAGGGCCCCACAACAATGGATCAAGATAATATTGGTTTGATCTTGAATAAAAATTATAATGAATTTCTTAAATTGTTTATAAAAGATAGAAAAAAATGAATCAACTCAACACAGTGGCTCAGTGATTAGAACTACTGCCTGGCACCGCTAGGTTCGTTGGTTTGAATCCCAACCACGACATTACCTGCACGGAGTTTGCATGTTTTCCCTGTGCCTGCGTGGGATTACTCTGGGTACTCCAGTTTCCTCCCACACTCTAAAGACATGCTGGTAGGTAAATTGGTCCTAGAAGGTAAGTTAGAGACCTTAGATTGTAAGATCCTTGAAGGCAGGGACTTATATGAATGTATAATATGCATGTAAAGCGCGGCATAAATTGACAGCGTTATATAAGGACCATCAATAAACATAAGCTTTACATTAACCATTCCCACCCACCATATAGCAAAATGATGGCCGGGAAGTGGTTTCATTATGCTGACTGGGCGTCGCGGGGGCGCCTAGCGCGGTGATCGGCGGTATGTTAGTCTGACATACACCACATCTCCGCTCGAGGTAAAGAGCCTCGGGGGCTCTTTACCACATGATCAGCTATGTCCAATCACAGCTGATCACAGCATAAACAGGAAAAGCCGGGTATCGGCTTTTCCTCTACTCGCGCTGGCAGACGCAAGTAGAGGAGAGCCGATCGGCTGCTCTCCTGACAGGGGGGGGTCTGCTCTGATTGATTATCAGTGAAGCCCCCTTGAGGATGCCCACCCAGGACCATCAGAGATGCCCACCCATGGCCACCAGGGATGCCCGCCAAGGACCACCAGGGATGCCCACTAGAGACCACCAGGGATGGCAATCATTGCCCATTAGGGATGGCACTCTGTGCTCATCAGTGATGCCTGCCAGCGCCTCTGATCGGTGCTGCCTATCAGTGCCATCTAACAGTGTCATCCATCAGTGCCCACCAGTGCCGCCTATATGTGCCACCCTCAGTGCCACCTATGAGCGCCCATCAGTGCCACCTATGAGTGCCCATCAGTGCCACCTATGAGTGCCCATCAGTGCCACCTATCTGTGCCCATCAGTGCCACCTATGAGTGTCCATCAGTGCTGTATATCAGTCCCACCTATCAGTGGCCATCAGTGCTGCTTATCAGTGCCGCCTATCAGTGCCTATCAGTGATGCATATAAGTGCCTCATCATCAGTGCCACCTCATCAGTGCAAATCAGTACTGCCTCATCAGTGCCCGTCAGTGCAGCCTCATCAGTACCCATCAGTGAAGGAGAAAACTTACTGATTTTGTAGCGCAAAAAATAAAAAACCCCGAGGGGTTATCAAATACCACCAAAAGAAAGCTCTATTTTGTTTGGGTATAACGTCACACGACCACGCAATTGTCATTCAAAATGTGACAGCGCTGAAAGCTGAACATTGGTCTGGGCAGGAAGGTGTATAAGTGCCCGGTATTGAAGTGGTTAAAGTGTCTATAGAGAACATACTGTATTAATGTAAAGTACCCAATAACAAATGAAAGTGGTTAAATTAATGCATTCCTTTAATTAATGCATTTAGGCACCAGTATCACCCACCCCACCCCTTTTTTACTTACCTGAGCCCTCATTCAATCCAGTGCTGTGCACATCTGAAGCGCTTTGCTCCCCTCACTTCCGGGTCCCACTGGCTTTGCTCCCGATGTGGTCAATTAAAGTCAGTGATGAGGGAGCGGGGGGCGGGCCAAGTCCCGGTGTCTCTGTCAATTGACGCAGCAGCAGTGGGTCGGGAGCGAGCATGCACGAGTGCCCCCATGAGAATCAGCTTCCCATGGGAGCACTGGACAGAAAGGAGGGGCCAGGAGTGGCGGTGGGGGACCCAAGAAGAGAAGGTTCGGGGCTGTTTTGTGCAATTCCATTGCACAGAACAGGTAAGTATAAAGATGTTTGTTATTTTTTTAAACAAAATAAATTTACCTTTACAACTGCATGTGAGCAAGGTGCAGTGTGGTTTGGCGGGCAGTAAACACACAGGGGTTGGTTTACTAAAACTGGAGAGGCAAAATGGTGCAGCTATGCTTGGTAGCCAATCAGCTTCTAACTTTAAGCCTGGGATCACACTAGTCCGATTCTCAGACCGACATTAGGAGCACAAGTCGCATTACGTCACAAAAACAATGATTCCCTATGAGAGCCGTCTTAACTGGTCCAACTGTACTACTTTTGTCCTACTTTGTTCCCACTTCAGCCCATTGAAAAGCATTGAAGTCGGATCCCCACCCCCTTTCCTGGCCATCAACCTGCGTGCTTGGTTAAGGGTCTGGTATGGACTCTGGGGGGGGGCCTATGCCGTTTTTTCGGCATTGGGGTTCCCCTTAAAATCCATACCAGACCGAAGGGCCTGGTATGCTCTTGGAGGGGGACCACGTGCCGTTTTTTTTTAAATTTGGCATGGAGTTCCCTTTCAAGACAAGGTGCCTGGTATTGTCAGGATTAAAGTTGGATCCCTGTTCACAGGAATCGGACCAATGTAGGACTGTAAATCGCACTGCAAAGTAAGATCAAAGTTGGATCGTTTAACCACTTCAGCCCCGGAAGGATTTCACACTTTAAGACCAGAGCACTTTTTGTGATTCGGCGCTGCGTCTCTTTAACTAACAATTGTGCGGTCCTGCGATGTTGTACCCAAACAAAATTTGCGTCCTTTTTTCCCACAAATAGAGCTTTCATGTTTTTTCATTGGTTTTGGCCGATTTATATTTTTCCTCATATTTTTGGTATAAAAAAAAATCGCAATCGGTGTTTATTGATTGGTTTGTGCAAAAGTTGCCGCGTTTACGAATGCTGAGAAGTCATTTCTGGGGTTTATATTTATTTTTTATTTTTTACTAGTAATGGCGGCGATCTGCGATTTTTAGCGGTACTGCGATATTGCAGCGGACATGTCCAACCATTTTGACACTTTTTTGGGACCATTGTCATTTAAACAGCGATCAGTGCTATAAAATTGCAATGATTACTGTGTAAATGCCATTGGCAGTGAAGGGGTTAACCTGGAGGGGACGCTCTAAGGGCTAACTGTGTTCCCTCAGTGTGTTCTAACTGTATGGGGGCTGGGCTGGCAGGGGGAGGGGAGTGATCATGGCTTCCATATACAGGAAGCCTGTGATCACAGCTCTTCCCCCTCTGTCAGAACAGAGAACCGGGTTTACATACACGGACCTCCATTTTTTCACTGCGGGGGGAGCCATTGCGGGTAGCCGGTGGAGATCGGATCCGCCCTACCCGCTCCCTGCCCCCCCCCCCGGAACACAGTGAGCGTGCGAGTGCGCCTCCGGCGGCAGGCGTGTACTCACAATACTCGTTATCAGGGCCGCAGTTTGCGATAACGAACCACTTTGTCGCCGTCATGCTGCGGCGGGCGGTCGGCAAGTGGTTAAGCTTTGACAATAAAAGCTGGAAGCTGATTGGTTTGGTTTTTTTTTTTCAAAAGATTTTATTAGAGTAATTTTGCAGAAAAGTGAAAATACAAAAGTCTGGTGAGTCGTGAAAACGACTCGACGGGGTTCAACATTATTTACATATATGCATGAAGTATACAAAACAGGCCTGTTATTCAGGCATAATACAGGGTGTAGGTAACATTCAACCATAAGGACAGCCAGATGCTGTTTGCTTTCTATGCAGAGCTGCACCAGATTTTGCACTCTCCAGTTTTAATAAATCAACCATGCAGAGTCCAAGCCAGGACATAAAGTTATATTGTAGAAAAGGTTCAACACAACTTATTGAGATCCATGTGAGTAGGCACACCCGTCCTGAGCCACAAACAGTGACAGCGGTCTGAAGATTTGAAGATGCTGACAGCGTCTGCAATAAGGAGCAGAATGCACCCCACCCAAAGGGGAGGTGTCCTGAAGAGAGGTAGATGTAGTCCCTGCACTGTCCCTACTCCTCTGGAACCTTTCTCTACCTCTAAGCACTGTCAGACGGGGATCCTGTCCCCACACTAGCCATTCGCATAAAGTCCAGCAAACCTGAAACCTTGCCTGACCATAGATGGCCGCCAGAGTCACACGGGACACCAGCATCCAATCGGACAGCTGTGACCATAGGAAGTCATAGAGGAGCCAAGTTCTTCACAACTTCCTTCCCCTTCTGCATTGCTGCTCTGGTCGAGCACAAACTGTCTACATGCACACTACTTAGTTCAATGTTATACCGCTAGAGAAACCTCCACAAACCTGCCAAGGGTTTGACTTCCTAGGGTCCGCACATAGTTTAATACGGCATTCTGAATAAAACATGACTTGTTAAAGTGGGCCTGTCATGCAGCAGAAGACTGTAAAATAAAGGGGTTCTGATTGATATTTATATACAATATTGCTAGCACACAACAGGGTGCTTTACAGAGTACAGGATGCCATTCACAACAATCGATGCCCCCCCCCCCCAAGATGTATGGGCATTATGAGTTAACAAAAATCCCCACCACCAAAAAAAGAGCACTAATCTGCATGCTTACCCCCTAAGCATAAATTCCCCCTCCTCTCAGGATAAATCTCTGCCCCTGCTGAAATATCCCCCTCCCAGCACAAATCTTCCCCCCATCCCCCCTCCCAGCTCAAATCCTCTCTTTCCCCAAATCGCCCCCCCTCCCCCCAAAAAAGAAAATCATTCCTCCTAGCACAAATCCTCTACTCCTTAAATCTCCCTTCTGCATATTTATTTATTTATTAATTTCAGGTACTTAAATAGCGCTGTCAATTTACGCAGCGCTTTACATTTACATTGTACATTCACATCATTCCCTACCCTCAAGGAGCTTACAATCTAAGGTCCCTAACTCACATTCATACATATTCTAGGGCCAATTTAGACAGGATCTAATTTACCTACCAGCATGTCTTTGGAGTGTGGGGGGAAACCGGAGTACCCGGAGTAAGCCCACACAGGCACAGGCAGAACATGCAAGCTCCAAGCAGGTAGTGCCATAGTTGGGATTCGAACCAGCGACCCTTTTGCTGCCAGGCGAAAGTGCTACCCACTACACCACTACATCTGAAAAAAAATCCTAAGTACCCCTGTCTCGAGTAATTTCTATTGTTCAGGTGTCATGGTTTCTGTGTGCGTAATGTCAGTATGTGTTTGTGATGATAGACGCCACTGATAGGAGGCACTGATGAGCCTGTACTGATAGGGTGCACTGATAGGCTGCATCAAGGAGGCTGCACTGATAGGCTGCCCTGATAGGCGGCACTGATGAGGCTGTGCTGATGAGGCTGCACTGATGAGGGGCACTGATGAGGTGGCACTGATAAGGCTGCACTGATAAGCGGCATTGATGAGGCTGCACTGATGAGGACGCACTGATAAGGGGCCACCTACTGCCCTGGCTGGAGAACATGTTGTAGGCAGCACAATGGGCACAATTACAATGGCAGGCCCCTGGGCAGCTGCCGCTGGCCTGACGCCCCCCCCCCCATGCACATGGGTAGTGGACCGCTTCCCTTGTTTGTACCACAGCACCACACTACAACAAGCCGCTGGGGACTGTATGTGTTGGGAGACACAGCACTGGGCATACCCCCTGCCATTGGTGCCATACCCCCAGGGGTACGCGTACCACGGGTTGAGAAACCCTGCACTACACCACTGTGTTGCCCATACCCCTCCACTCAAAACTCCCACTCCCAGCACAATTCCCCCTCCATTCCCCCTCCTAGCACAACCCCCCCCCCCCACAAATACCCTCCAATCGTCCCTACTAGCACAACCCCCCCATAAAAAAAATCTCCCCTCCTAGCACAACCCCCCCACAAAATTTCCTCTCCTAGGACTCACATGATACCCCAGTGCCCAGGGCAGCTGCCCCTCCTGCCCACCCATTGGTTCCCTCTATCCAAGAGAAAACAAAAATGAGCACAAAAAAAAGAAAAGAAAATGAGTAGAATAAAAAAGTGATTATTACAAATCTTTTTGGCAATTTGCGACTAAAAAAATGACCAAAACCCTCAACCAGTCCTGGAGTGACAAGATGGCTGCATAAGGAAGACATTTGTCTTCTGTTTAATGTTTTCCGTTCTGGCCCTGCTCTCCTTCCGTCACTGAACAATGGGGGACGACAGGACAAACGCCCGCTGTTCCTAAACAAAATTTCCCCAGTCGCTCCGCCGGTGCGCAGATCTGCCAGTTAATGTGTTATTTTCTTTCTGTTTTCATTTGCATGCACCCAATGGGCTGTTCAAATATTGGTTCTTCGGGACAGAAAAATGTCTTTCTTCCCGGTGACGACGGTAGAATAAAACAACAGTCCTGTGCTGTCTTTTGCCTGGGGCAAGAAAACAAGATGAAGTTAAGGAAAAGGAAGAGTTTGTTCATGAGCCATAGAGGTTCATGCTTGAGACTGTCTCATGGTGATTTACTCTGAACCTCTGACCATCTGATAAAGACAAACACACATACACGCTCATTGGGGAAATGTTGGCACTTTTTCGCAAATGTTATTTTTTTGGGTAATAAAGTGTCTTTTTTTTTGCTCAAGAGGAACCATTAAGAGATTTAAGTTGTAGCACTGAAGGGAAAATGGCATAAATCACGTGTACAGCTACAAAAGCCTGCACAACACATGTGTCCAAGTGCAATGGAAATTGTTCAGGACCACTGGAGAAGGGCTGAACCCTGAGCAAACAACTAAACACACAGAGGAAATACAGATATGGGAGCTGTTTGATTTGATTTGTATTTTTGCCCATCCAGTCCTGACATTTACACAGCTCCGCCGCACAGAGCAGCCCTATCTGGCAGGGGACCTGATCTTTTTCTGCTGCAGATTCACTTTTACATACAGGTCCCCACCTCCACCCCCACCCTGTGAATGGACAGTAAATAGAGAAGCAGCACACTGATGATCTCTATGTCACTCTGCTCTCTCCTCCTATCAGCCTGCTTTCACACTGGTGCGCTTAACCACTTCAGCCACGGAAGGTTTTACCGCCTTCCTGACCAGAGCACTTTTTGCGATTCTGCACTGCATCGCTTTAACTGACAATTGTGTGGCCGTGTGACGTTGTACCCAAACAAAATTGTCGTCCTTTTTTCCCCGCAAATAGAGCTTTCTTTTGGTGGTATTTGATCACCTCTGCGGTTTTTATTTTTTGCGCTATAAACAAAAAAAGAGTGGCAATTTTGAAAGAAAAACAATATTTTTATGTATTTATCAGTTTAGGCCAATATATATTCTTCTACATAAAAAATCACAATTGTGGTATATTGAATGGTTTGCGCAAAAGTTGCCACGTTTACAAACTATGAGAATTAATTTATGGCATTTCTACTATTTTTTTTTTATTACTAGTAATGGCGGCGATCTGTAATTTTTATCGGGACTGTGATATTGCGGTAGACAGATCGGATATTTTTGACAATTTTTTTGGGACCATTGACATTTATACAGCGATCAGATCTAAAAATATCCACTGATTACTGTATAAATGTCACTGGCAGGGAAGGGGTTAACCTGCAGGGGGGATCTAGGGGTTAACTGTGTTCCCTAGGCGTGTTCTAACTGTTTTCACAAGGTCCCAGGTCCACTTTCTCTCCTTGCACCGCGGAGCCAGAAAGAAGTTCACCTCTCCCCCCCTCCCATCCGGTGTATCTTCTGGGACAAGTCACACAGAAGATTCGCCGGCCATTCACAGTGTGCAGCGTGACTCGCATATGCGCAGTGCGCGCACGGCTTCGATCGGCCCTGATGTTAACCCTTTCCCTGCCAATGTCATTTGTACAATAACAGTGCATAATGTTAGAACTGATTATAGCAATAATGGTCACTGGTCCCCAAAAAAGTGTAAAAAATGTCAGTTAGGTTTCCGATCTGTCCACCGCAATATCGCAGTCCCACTAAAAATCGCAGATCACCATCATTACTAGTAAAAAAAAAATAATAAAAATGCCATAAATCTATCCCCTATTTTGTAGACTCTAAACGTTTGCACCAACCAATCGATATACGCTTATTTTTACCAAAAATATGTAGCAGAATATATATAGGCCTAAAGTGAGGAAGAAATTTGTTTTTTTATATTTTTTTGGGATATGTATTATAGCAAAAAGTAAAAAAAAATTGCTTTTTTTCAAAATTGTTGCTCGTTTTTTTGTTTATAGCGCAAAAAAAAAAATGCAGATGTGATCAAATACCCCCAAAAGAAAGCTCTATTTGTGGGGAAAAAGGACATAAACTTTATTTGGGTATAACGCCGCACGGCTGTGCAATTGTCAGTTAAAGCGATGCAGTGCCATATCGCAAAAAATGGCCTGGTCATTAATGGGGTAAATCCTTCCGGTCCTTAAGTGGCTAACACATGGCAAAAGGTACAGCGGCCCAGGCCTAGTCATTGTTGTGGGGCCCAAAGCAGCTTCCCTTTGAGCCTGAACTGCCCACAAATAAGTTCATAAGTGGATTCTGGAGGGCCCAAGAAAATGTTTGCTCAGGGTCCAATCAATAATAAAGATGGCCCCTGTTGGCACTTTCTGATTTTTCAACACAGTGGTCATTTTTTGGACAGTTTTATTATGTAGCTTCACAAGATGTTGGATATGATTATTTAATATGGACACTTATGCACTTTATTATCGGTTACATTTATATACAGTATATATATATTCGCATTTTATGATATGTTTTGGAGGTGCATTATTAGTATGAACTATTTGGAGTTGCACTGTATTTTTTTTATTTTTATCAGTGAACCAAGCAGAAAGAATTGTAAATGGCGCTAATGATTATATTCCCACAATCTGGTGTGAGCAAACCCCCGTGCTCTGGTGTGATCTCACACCAGATTGTGGGAATATAATGATTAGCGCCATTTACAATTCTTTCTGCTTGGTTCACTGATGATTCATTAGGTCGAGGGGCAGCAAGGTTGTTTGTATTTTCACCGATCTTCCAATAATATCCTTAGTGCCAGTTTCTGGGCTTGTTTTGCTTTTTATTTTTATACCTGTATTGAGTGTGGTGAAATTACTTTTTTGGTGTGAGCTGCAATTTCTTTATTATTTAAGTTAGAGATTGGTTGCACTAATTGAGCTTATTTGTTTGTATGCATTTAGGGATCTAGATGTGGTAAAGACAACTTGCAGTAGTTCAAAGTGACTCTGGTTGTTGGTGCCAGACAGGCTGGTCTGAGTATTTCAAAAACTGCTGATCTGCTGGGATTTTCACGCACAACCATCTGTAGGGTTTACAGAGAATGGTCCAAAAAAGAGAACATGTCCAGTGAGCGACAGTTGTGTGGAGGAAAATGCCTTGTTGATGTCAGGGGTCAGAGGAGAATGGGCAGACTGGTTCAAGATGATAGAAAGGCAGCAGTAACTCAAACAACCACTCGTTACAACCAATGTATGAAGAATGCCATCTCTGAAGGCACAACACATCGAACCTTGAAGTAGATGGGCTACAGCAGAAGAAGACCACACCGGGTGCCACTCCTGTCAGCTAAGAACAGGAAACTGAGGCTACAATTGGCAAAGGCTCACCAAAATTGGACAATAGAAGACAAGAAAAATGTTGCCTGGTCTGATGAGTCTCAATTTCAGCTGGGACATTCAGATGGTAGGGTCAGAATTTTGTATAACCATGAAAGCATGGATCCATCCTGCCTTGTATCACCGGTTCAGGCTGGTGGTGGTGATGTAATGGTGTGGGGGATATTTTCTTGCCACACTTTGGGCCCCTTGGTACTAATTGAGCATCGTTTAACCAGTTCAGGACCGCGCTATAGCCGAAAGACGGTTACAGTGCGGTTCTGAAATGCCCGGAGGACGTCCATGGACATCCTGCCTCGTGCGCGCTCCCCTGTAGCGGCGCGCTCTCGCAGCCACCACACGCTGCGTGGGCGTGCCCGCGGGTCGGGCGGACTCGATGTCCGCCCGAGATCCGCCGATCACCTGTAGCAGCCTCAGAACGGGGAACCGCCGATGTAAACACGGCGGTTCTCCGTTCTGTGAATGGGACAAGACAGATTTACTGATCCCTGTCACTGGGATCAGTTAGATCTGTTATGTCCCGACCAGCCCATCCCCCCCACAGTTAGAACACACTCAGGGAACATATTTAACCCCTTCACTGCCCCCTGCAGGTTAACCCCTTCACTGCCAATGACATTTATACAGTAATCAGTGGACATTTAAATTTTTGATCGCTGTATAAATGTCATTGGTCTCAAAAATGTGTCAAAAATGTCCGACATGTCCGCTGCAATATCGCAGTACAGATAAAAATCGCAGATCGACTCCATTACTAGCAAAAAAAAAAATAATAATAAAAACGCCATAAATCAATTCCCATAGTTTGTAGACGCGATAACTTTTGCGCAAACCAATCAAAATACGCCGATTGCAATTTTTTTTTTTACCAAAAATATGTATTAGAAGATATATCGGCCAAAACTGATGAATAATTTTCTTTTTTAAATTTTTTCTGGATATTTAATATAGCAAAAAAGTATAAAATATTGTTCTTTTTTCAAAATCATCGCTCTTTGTTTATTTATAGCGCAAAAAATAAAAACCGCAGAGGTGATCAAATACCACCAAAAGAAAGCTCTATTTGTGGGAAAAAAATGATAAAAATTTTCTTTGGGTACAGCGTCGCACGACCGCGCAATTGTCATTCAAAATGCGACAGCACTGGAAGCCGAAAATTGGTCTGGGCAGGAGGGGGGTTTAAATGCCCAATAAGGAAGTGGTTAAACACCACGGCCTACCTGGGTATTATTGCTGACCATGTCCATCCCTTTATGACTACAGTGTCCCCATCTTCTGATAATAAATAGAATGGCACCAATAACACAGGGGCCCTAGGGTGCCTTTATACAAATTGCTGACAGTAAGATGAGGGAGAATTAAAAAATGAAATAAAATGAATGATAAAAATATTGATAGTAATAAAATGAGTCCATGTCAAAGTCCATAAAATCCTTGGATTCCATGAATTAGTCCATGTGAAAGGATGTACCCAATGTGATGGACCAGCACCCAGGGGCAGCAATCCGAAGAACAGAAGCAGCTCTGTGTGGATTGAAGAAGGAGGGGGAAAACAAGGTGTGCCAGACCTATGGGCAGTATGCCATCACAAAGAATTTATTAAGACAAGCTAAATGCATACTCACAAGCAGAGATTAAAAACATGCACATAATCTGGAAAGTCCAGGCCCCAGACCGAGTCACTCCTTCCTCGGCTGTGGTCTTGCAAGGGAAATGGTCACATAGAGCAGATGTAGGCAGGGAACGACTGGCCGGCCATCCGCGGTCCACTGTGTTGGCGTGGGAGTAGCCGTGGAACGCGCAAGGCACCGGAAGCACCAGAACCAGGAAGTCCTGGAAACCGGAAGTGACGTCGGCACTGTGACTGGCCAATAGGGTGACACGTTTCAATGCTCACTGCATTTTCCTCAGACCTATCATGTCACTATGGACCAAAATCTCTGAGGAATGTTTCCAAACCCTGGTTGAATCTATGCCACGAAGGATTAGGCTGGGTTCACATACAGTATATGCAGCTGCGGTTTGCAGTTTGAAGTCTGGTGCATTTTTGTTCACTGGTTCATGTGCAAAATTTTCCCAGAATTTGCACCTGAACTGGACCCAAAAATGCATGGAACCCTTTTCAAAACCGCACTGCGACCGCCTCACACATGTAAACCGCATCCACTGAAAGCCTGTCACATTCACATCAGTTAAATACGCATCCAATTTGCATATATAGTGGGTATGGAAAGTATTGAGACCCCCTTAAATTTTTCACTCGTTGTTATATTGCAGCCATTTGCTAAAATAATTTAAGTTCATTTTTTTCCCTCATTAATGTACACACAGCACCCCATAATGCCAGAAAAAACACAGAATTGTTGACATTTTTGCAGATTTATTAAAAAAGAAAAACTGAAATATCACATGGTCCTAAGTATTCAGTATTTAGTAGAAGCACCCTTTTAATCTAATACAGCCATGAGTCTTTTTGGGAAAGATGCAACAAGTTTTTCACACCTGGAGTTGGGGATCCTTTGCCATTCCTCCTTTCAGATCCTCTCCAGTCCTGTCAGGTTGGATGGTGAACGTTGGTGGACAGCCATTTTTAGATCTCTCCAGAGATGCTCAATTGGGTTTAAGTCAGGGCTCTGGCTGGGCCATTCAAGAACAGTCACGGAGTTGTTGTGAAGCCACTCCTTCGTTATTTTAGCTGTGTGCTTAGGGTCATTGTCTTGTTGGAAGGTAAACCTTCGGCCCAGTCTGAGGTCCTGAGCACTCTGGAGAAGGTTTTCGTCCAGGATATCCCTGTACTTGGCCGCATTCATCTTTCCCTCGATTGCAACCAGTCGTCCTGTCCCTGCAGCTCAAAAACACCCCCACAGCATGATGCTGCCACCACCATGCTTCACTGTTGGGACTGTATAGGACAGGTGATGAGCATTGCCTGGTTTTCTCCACACATACCGCTTAGAATTAAGGCCAAAAAGTTCTATCTTGGTCTCATCAGCCCAGAGAATCTTATTTCTCACCATCTTGGAGTCCTTCAGGTGTTTTTTAGCAAACTCCATGCGGGCTTTCATGTGTCTTGCACTGAGGAGAGGCTTCCGTCTGGCCACTCTGCCATAAAGCCCCGACTGGTGGAGGGCTGCAGTGATGGTTGACTTTCTACAACTTTCTCCCATCTCCCGACTGCATCTCTCGAGCTCAGCCACAGTGATCTTTGGGTTCTTCTTTACCTTTCTCACCAAGGCTCTTCTGCCCTGATAGCTCAGTTTGGCCGGACGGCCAGCTCTAGGAAGGGTTCTGGTCGTCCCAAACGTCTTCTATTTAAGGATTATGGAGGCCACTGTGCTCTTAGGAACCTTAAGTGCAGCAGAATTTTTTTTGTAACCTTGGCCAGATCTGTGCCTTGCCACAATTCTGTCTCTGAGCTCTTCAGGCAGTTCCTTTGACCTCATGATTCTCATTTGCTCTGACATGCACTGTGAGCTGTAAGGTCTTATATGGACAGGTGTATGGCTTTCCTAATCAAGTCCAATCAGTATAATCAAACACAGCTGGACTCAAATGAAGGTGTAGAACCATCTCAAGGATGATCAGAAGAAGGACAGCACCTGAGTTAAATATTTGAGTGTCACAGCAAAGGGTCTGAATACTTAGGACCATGTGATATTTAAGTTTTTCTTTTTTAATAAATCTGCAAAAATGTCAACAATTCTGTGTTTTTCTGTCAATATGGGGTGCTGTGTGTACATTAATGAGGAAAATAAATGAACTTGCGACAATTTTGCAAAAAAAAAAAAAACTATATTTCTTACCTTTTGCTTAAATACAAATCCAAAAAAAATATAAAAAAAAATGTATTCATCGGTTTTGGCTGATTTATATTCTTCCTCATATTTTTGGTAAAAAAATTGCAATTGGCCTTTATTGATTAGTTTGCGCAAAAGTTGCTGCGTTTACAGACCATGAGAATTCATTTCTGGCATTTTTACAATTTTTTTTTTACTGGTAATGGCGGTGATTTGCGATTTTTATCGGGACTTTGATATTCACGCTACGCTGCCACAGTGCAGCAGTAAATGTACACGAGCCGGTCGGGAACCGGTTAAGGCAGTTCTGAAGGCAAAGGGGCGTTCAACCGGGTACTAAAAAGGTCTACCTAATAAAGTGGCTGTCAGTTCGAAAAAATGTTGGTGCCAACCTACGTATGTGTAATGTACAGTACAGGGCCTATCTCCACATGAGGACTCCGGATTATTGACACTTTGGACACCAAGAAGCATGGAGACTCTCCTACTTTGGTAGGAGTGACCACGTGCCACACATAACCCCGGTCCCACTCTGTAAGGATCATTGCATCCGGCAGTCTCATTGATCTGAGACCATTTGGGTATCCGGTACCTACTGAATCCGCTCACCTTGGTGATCCGTCCACCAGATGTCTCTCCGGTAGTCTCTCAACAGGCCCCATACCCGCATGACTATAAGAGTGCTGATGTCTCTCTGGGACTTTCTCAACAGGCCCCATGCTCTCATAATCAAAAGAGTGCTATCTTGACAGTGAATTTTCTTCCCTGTTCGTGCTAATCCAACGGGACATCCAGATAAGACTTTGAAACATCACAAAATTTATCTCTCTCACTCCACCTCCTTTTTGGACTGGAATAAGATCTCAGGTAGCCTGTATATATCCATTTGGACACCTTCATGCCCTGTGAACCAGTGCCTTGTATAAATGAGGACTTTTTTTAATGCTATGACCACCTACCCCTGAGGAAGATCTAAGATTAATCAATTTCGAAACGTGTTGGGTTCCCTCTGCTATTTCACGGCAGAGTGCAGTGGTCATATTGTCTGTTCTTTTGTATATCCATTGTCACACCTATACGCAAACTCATCAAATGTATGTAACCATTTGCAACTGTTCAATCACAATTGTTATTGTTCATGTCTCTCTTTTGAACCAGTCCCAGTGGGGGTTTCTTCTACCTTAATATGTACAGTAGTAATGGTCATCTCTAGAGTTGAGCGAACACCTGGATGTTCGGGTTCGGTGGGTTCGGCCGAACTTCGCGAAAAAGTTCGGGTTCGGTACCAAACTTGACCCGAACTTGACCCCGAACCCCATTGAAGTCAATGGAGACCCGAACTTTTCGGCACAAAAATGACTGTAAAAAAGTCCTGGAAAGTGCTAGAGGGCTGCAAAAGGAAGTAAAATAATTTTAGAACAAAAATCTGTCCCTTACAGCAACAGCAGGAACCTGACCCTATAGGAGTAGGCAATGGTTTTAGAACAATAATCTGTCCCTTACAGCAACAGCAGGAACCTGACCCTATAGAACTAGGAGATGATTTTAGAACAATAATCTGTCCCTCAAAGCAGTAGACTCTACCTAGTCCAGTCAGATGTTTCTGTAATGCAGGATGAGATGTTATAGATCTGCAATCCGTCCCTAAAAGCAGTAGTAGTAGTAATCTCTACCTAGTCCACAATCAGATCGTTCTGTAATGCAGGACTAGATGTTATTATATCTGCAATCTGTCAGTCACAGCACCGGCAGCATCCTCTCCCTACACTACCCAGAGAGCATGTGACATGCAGCACTAAGTGACTCTAGCTTATAAAGGCTGGGTCACACGATGCACTGGCCAATCACAGCCATGCCATTAGTAGGCATGGCTGTGATGCCTTCTAAGGGCAAACCAGTGAAACGCTTGTTGATTGACTGCCCTGCAGCTATTCAGCATGCGTGATCAAATACCCGAACCCGAACTTTTTTCAAATGTCCGGGTCACGGACACTCCAAAGTTCGGTACGGACCCGAACTTTACAGTTCGGGTTCGCTCAACTCTAGTCATCTCTGATGTGCACACTACTTAGTTCAATGTTATTCCACTAGAGTGTGCGCACAAGAAACCTCCATAAACCTGTGAGGAGGAGGTCTCCAAGGTTTCGAATGCCTAGGGGCCCCCACAGAGCTTAATCTGACATTGCAAAGTATGGTATTTGAACGAATTGTCTTTCGAAATTTGATCATTCCATGGTGTTACCATTGAATACTGCGACAAAAAAAATGATAGATTTTTCGAATGAATGTTGGAACGATGTTCTCCAGGTCTATGGCCAGCATTGGCCTTTAATAGCTCAGTAGCAAAATGTCCTTGAAATCACTTTAAATGCTGGCAGATGAACATTTACTATTAGAGATGAGATTTCTGTTGTCTCCGATACGTGGGAAGAACTAAGACATTTTACACTTCTGTGGAAGCCTCTGACCTGCCTGCACACTGTGACACAGATGAGATGGAAAAAGATGCCCGGCCAGAGGGAGAGAGGTCAGCGGCTGGACGATGAGTGACAGGACAGGCTAGCAGCAGATGACTTCACTTTTAAACTCTATTCTCCCTAAGGCCGGCTCCTCGGCAAGGAGGAGAAATGGATGGATTTTCCAGATTGGCTCTGCTGGCCTCACATGTTGACACAGCAATAATTTTTAATGAGAATTTTTTCAGTATTTGTGTGGGGGAGAAGTGAGTGTTGTGTACACAGATGCAGGCTTGGCCACCATGCTGGGAGAGAGGGCACTCCCTCGCATGCTGAGTTCAGGCCTAATACAGATTCCTTTCAGGCTAAGAGAAACATTTAGGCTTACTCACCTTTGAACTGCTTGCGATGATGTTTACCTTGGCAGAGCAAAGAGGCAGCTTTACAGATATTAAATACAGTCCAAAGGGGAATCTGGAGGCCTTCCTAAAATTTAATCACCCAATTTAGCAGATTTTACACAGGGGTTACTTGTGGAGAGAGCCGCCTGCTAGCGTACAACAATAAGCTCGGCCTGTGAAGTAGATGCGTAGAGGTCTGCTTAGGCACGGGGCCATGAAGCACGCTGGACTACAAACAAACACTTCAATGAGATGGAGAAATGTTCTTCAATGTAATAAATGCTGGATAAGGGAAGATCTTCCTGACCGGGGCTCATTGACACTTCTGTGCCATGGTAATGTGCTCATTATTGAGCACCGTAATATGCGTAACATGCATTATTGCATTGCGGTTCCGTTCATTGTGAAAGACCCCCATAGGTGTGCGCACAGGGTGTGCCAGGTGTGCCTAGGCACACCCTAATCACCCTGTGCTGTGCAGCAGAGAAAGAAACTGGGGAATCTCTGTCCTCAGTCCCTTTTTCTGTCTCAAAAGTGAGACATCAGGGGTCTGTTTAGACCCATACTATTTCACCAAAGCCCCACAATGGGGCTCCTAAAAATTTGTAAAAAAAAAAGTATGCAAACTTATTGTAAAAAATAATAAAAATAATAAAATGGTAAGTTATAATAATAAAAATAAACTCCTGTCACCAAACGCTGCCCTACTGATATTGTCTACTACCCTGCTGACACTGTCCATTACCCTATTGATGTATATATATATATATATATATATACACTGTGTGCAGAATTATTAGGCAAATGAGTATTTTGACCACATCATCCTCTTTATGCATGTTGTCTTACTCCAAGCTGTATAGCATTCTGTTGTACGTATTTCTCCTACTACACCAGTTTTATGAGTAAACGGATTATTAAGACGTGTGTCACATATATATATATATATATATATATGTAGTTATCCCATTACCTGTCACAGTCGTCCCATCATCTGTTATAGTCATCCCGTCGCAAACCACTGTCCTCAAATAAAAATAATAATATTGAATGGTAAAATAATAAAAATAATAAAAAATGTTATTCAAACGTATGAAAAAAAAAATGTTTAAAAATCCTCGGGGTAACACCCCGAAACCACTTTATCATACCCAGATTTGTCTGGGGACTACAGAGTGAAAACTCTGTCTTTTTCCCTGAC
>BLSH010117388.1:203374-214913 GCA_018402905.1 Glandirana rugosa | reverse complement strand
CAGTCCCTTTTTCTGTCTCAAAAGTGAGACATCAGGGGTCTGTTTAGACCCATACTATTTCACCAAAGCCCAATGGGGCCCCTAAAAATTTGTAAAAAAAAAAGAATGCAAAATTATTGTAAAAAATAATAAAAATAATAAAATGGTAAGTAATAAAAAAAAAATAAAAATAAACTACTGCCACCAAACGCTGCCCTACTAACATTGTCTACTACCCTGCTGACACTGTCCATTAACCTATTGATGTATATATATATATACACACACACATGCATGTGTGTTTGAGGCATGTGCGTTTGAGTTTTGGTTTTGGGGTGCACACTCTAATGCAATAGGCTGAGCACACCTATGAAGACCCCCAATCTCTACCCCAATCTGTCTGACTATCTCCTACTCTGTCCACTTTCAGATGATCCCTGAAAACTCATCTCTTCAGAGAAGTCTATCTGGCCCCCACCTAACAACTCTACATTTATTTTATCCATCAGTCCATCCTCCACAGTTATCACCTCTTGTATCACCTCTTGTATCTTGTATATAAATCCTCTATAATGATAATATTAATAAGACACCCCAACCTATCAGTGGCATTGCTATGGGAGTGCAGGGGTGAGGCGAGCTGCGGGCTGTCAGAGTGTTATCAGAGGGAGAGCCATACTGCCGCCCAGCACCACCAGAGAGAGAGAGAGCCATGCTGCCGCCCAGCACCACCAGAGAGAGAGCCATGCTGCCCAGCACCACCAGAGAGAGAGCCATGCTGTCGCCCAGCACCACCAGAGAGAGAGAGCCACGCTGCCGCCCAGCGCCACCAGAGAGAGAGAGCCACGCTGCCACCCAGCACCACCAAAGAGAGCCATGCTGCCCAGCACCACCAGAGAGAGAGCCATGCTGCCCAGCACCACCAGAGAGATCCACGCTGCCCAGCACCACCAGAAAGCCATGCTGCTGCCTAGCACAACCAGAAAGAGTCACGCTGCCCAGCACCACCAAGAGAGAGCCACGCTGCCCAGCACCACCAGAGAGAGAAAGACTGAGCCACTGTCAAGGTAAAGATGTACTACACTACTGACCAGAGTCGCCCTGGGCAACCCAGAGTGAGCGAACATCCAGCAAGAGAGATCATTGCCTCAGTTTCACTGGGTCTGGTGAAAAAGCCTGTCGGACATTATCCATTACTGCTCCTAGGGTCTGAGCCATAAGGAACTGCCTAACCTGATACTGCCTGCAGGCCTTATTGACTGCTACAACGTGCGCCAAGGAGCTCCAACGTTGGGTAGCTGGCCCAAAAATGGGGGGATGATACCATGTTTTATCGCATGAGGTGTCACCTCACCAACCCTAGTGACGCCATTGCAACATATTGAGACAGCGCATCTGTGCCGTAGCATGCATAGTAGTATGTTGTTGCATGATCTGACATGTGCTTAATGTAGCTCTGGTCCAAGTGTCGATGCTGCTGCTGTAATGAATCTGTTATCGGGTGACAGCCTGCCTATTCATGACCACAACAGCAGCCGGAGTACCCCTAACATAAAAGACACTAATCTTTTGGGCATACCAGCTCTTGTTCTGTAGTATTCACTCGCTCTTCCTCAATGCGTGGATGGGGGCTCGTGACCGGGTCTTCTGTCACCCTCCTGGTCGCTGTACCCCCTTACTCCCAGGGGTATCAGGAGGCTGGCCCACTGCTCCCAGGGCTCAACAGCCCGGTGGCATCACTGTAGCTGAACTCACTCACTTCATTTGCAGCACCATCTGAAGAACTCAGAACACAGAGGCCACATGGAGACAAACTTCTTCCTTACTAAAGATTTACAATGCATTCTAAAATGTTACTTTTATGTTTAAACTGAACTTGTTATCTGTTGTATTTTCAATGTATACTACCTTTGCTCTACAAATAAACATTTGAAACAGTACAAAGGAATCACAGAGCACTAAGGCCCCTTTCACACTGAGGCAGTTTCCAGGCGCTTTAGCGCTAGAAATAGCATCTAAAAAGCGCTTGAAAACTGCCTCCCGTTCATTGCAATGGGTCTTTTCACACCCGGGTGGTACCCTTGCGGGACGTTACAAAAAGTCTTGCAAGCAGCATCTTTGGGACGGGTTGGGAGCGCACCACTCCTAAACCACCCTGCCCATTGCAATCAATGGGTAGCGTTTCCAAAGTGTCAGAAAATCGCATAGGAAGGGGGTCTTTTTTGTTTTTTACCCAGAAAAGCGGCCCGCTAGCGCTCGAAAATTGGTAAAATGCAGATAAAGCTTGGGCAAAATGACCAGCGCTTTAAGGCTGTTTTACTGGGTCTTCAGTGTGAAAGGGGTCTATGGGTTAGCTAAATGCACAGCACAGAAAAACTGTCAGCCTTGGTCTTTAAGTAGAATTCCAGTCAAATCCTGACTAGACGTAAACCTGGTCCCACCCCCATTCTAAGCCTATTCTATCTACCCTGTGGAAGGAAAGGTGTCTGTACTTACCTTTTCTGAGGGTGCTCCGGTCCAGTCTCATGATTGGCTCCCAGTGCCGACTTCAGTGTAAGCCCCATAGTAAGCTTATGAGTGATGTCATCACCCCAGGCTCTACAGCCGTTGTCAGAAACCCCTTCCTTCCCTGAAGACAGCTGCTGGGGAGATCTTACCGAATAAGTAAGTATAGACATTGTTCCTTTAAATGTTAGTTAGAATAGGCTTAGAATGGGGGTGGGAGCAAGTTTAAGTACAGTTAGGATTTGACTGGAGTTCTACTTTAATGAAGCCACAGAATGGTGGCCATGGGTCACTGCTCTGATTCATTTAGGTGCATGTGTAAACTTTAGCTTGAACTCTGCTTGAGCAACCTTTTTAACAGAGGAGGAAAGGAGACAAACATGTGAAAAAGAGCAGAGAGCTCCATCTACTGGCTGGAAATAGAAATGGGGGTCATTAAAACTGTCCCTTTTTCATTAACTGTGGAGCCTGGTTGTTACTTTGAAACCTGTTTAGGGCAGTTGATTAACAGAGACCTGAGCATTGCTATTATAATCACAGGAACATGAAGGAGGCTTCCCTTTTAAAGTGCATCTAAAGTCAAAGCTTTTTTTGCATAGAATGGGGAAGGGGAAGGGCTACAATCTGAGTGAAGTCTTATTGCTTCCCCACTGGGGAGGTTCTGTTTTTACTGGGGACCATTGCCACCAGGAAAGAAAATATTGGAAAGTCAAAAATATTAAAGGAATAAAAATAAAGGAGTGAGCTTCCAATTACCAGCCATGTACAAGTGACCACATCTTTGTCCCTGTTCACATGAATGCCTGCGTTCTGTCCCAGCAGGGGATCCATAGATTGATCCCCTAATGCAGTGATGGCGAACCTTGGCACCCCAGAAATTTTTCAACTACATGTCCCATGATGCTCAACTTCACTGCAGAGTGCATGAGCATCATGGGAAATGTAGTTCTAAAACATCTGGGATGCCAAGGTTCGCCATCACTGCCCTAATGTGTCAGATCAGAACAGAAATGGATGTCTCAGACAGAACCAGGTAATCCCTATGGATGACTGGATGTACATGAAAATTTGTCCCCCTCAATGCTCAAAAGTAGACCTGGATGCAAACATAATGGGGTTGATTTACTAAGGGCAAATAAACTGTGCACTTTGCAAAATGCAGTTCCTCCAGAGCTTAGTAAATGAGGTAAGGCTTTACCCAATCACACGCAAGGAAAAAAACAAACAAAAAAAAAATAGCATTTTTGCTTGCACATGATTGAATGATGAAAGTCAGCAGAATTTCTGCTCATTTACTAAGCTCTGGAGCAACTGCACTTTGCAAACTGCACAGACTTTTTCCCTTTAGCAAAGCAACCCCATTGCATTCAGTCCAATGAACCAGAATGTACCTAGATTTTATCTGATGTAAATAGAAGCACATCCACTTATATTCCGGCCACCTATAGGAATACAGCGCAGTGTGTTTTTGATTCATCTAATCAAGGATCAAAAAAAGCTTATGGAGCCTAAGAGGGGATTTCCCCTTACTTAGGAAGAAATTTCCTCTCTCTTCCTGTTGTGTTCCCGGGACAGGAAGTGAAGAAAAAATCTCCCCAGTAGGACGAAAAGGGGGCAGAGATTTTAACCATTCTCATAAAAATAGCTTTTTTTTGACACAGCACTGCTCCCTTAAATTCTCTTATGTGTGCATTACAACACAAGTCCACAAAAAATAGTCCATAATAAAGTGCAATCTTCAAAGTGCAGAAAATCCCTTTAAAGTGCTAAATCCATGGTGCTGTGCTCCCCTCCTATGTGTTCCCGCTCACCAGCAATCACTGAAATAAGGATATGAAGGTTAATGGCGCTCCGGTAGGAGAGGGCTGATGGCTGGGTGATGATCCTTAAGGCAGCTCTTGTAACAGGAGACGCAGCTCTGAAGGTGGAGAGAGGTAAACAGAAAGGCGCCTCTAAGTGTAGTAAGTAAAGGATTTATTTGGTGCACACACGGTTAAAGACACTTACAAAATGGCTGATAGTATAGGCATATAAAGGACTGTGTGGTAGAGTCATGTACTTCCATCAGTAGGTGGATCAGTCACTCTGGAGAGACAATAAGTGAAAAAGCAGCCTCTAAGTGCAGCATTAGATGGTAATCAGTGGCCCACTGAGGGTTAAACACTTATAATGGATGGTCAGTTCAGGAATGAATTGTAATCAGATAAGGTCCCTGGTAAGTCCTGCTGTCCGTGGAAAGTGAAGAGAGACAGCCTGCAGCTCTAATCTGCTGTTCAATGGCGTGCTGGTGTATCAAATAGCAGAGTGGGGTTCCTGTTCCCGCTGGAACGCATGAGTGCATGAGCGTCAGAGATGGGCGGTGGGCAGCGACATGTTTCAGGGCTTAGGCTGCTCCTTCTTCAGACCAACTGAAACCAGACATATGGAAATTTCTCCCATGTACTCTCATTTGGTGTGGTATGAATGGTCCTCTGTATATCTCTTCTTCAATCCTCCGTAGCATTAACTGGAACAGTGTGTTATTTCCATGCCTTATAATCACAGAAATATCTCCATAGTGTTATTACATTAAAATATTTAAATGACACATTACAAAATGTAGTAGTAAAACAGAGCATGTACCCCTGACTATGGCCGCTGCTTCATTGTGGGTTCCAACAGCTGGAATTTATGTAATAGGACGTCCTTTGTTGACGCGTTTCACCCCTCCTACTGGGCGTCTTCAGAAGCATTTTGGTGATCTCTTTAAAAAGGTTTAACTGTGTAATGCGGAAAACCCCTTTAAAAGCTGATCTGCATTTTAGGCTGACATTGTGTTGGCTGGCTTTTTTATTGGTAACATCAAACTTCCCAAGCCATTAATTCACTGCTTTGTTCCAACAGGTTGCAGCAACATGCTCTTCTGTATTCTCCTTCTAACTCTGGAAAATGTTCCTGTTTTTGCATACTGTCCCTGGAAAAACCGCAGTTAGTAAACTTTGAAACTCCTTTTCAGATGAACTATTTTTGGTCTTGAAGTTTTGAAAGTGAGTCACCATCTGTTAGTTTTGATTAGCAAATATGCCTGTTCTGCCAGAAATTGGAGAGCTGATGAACAGAAGAGAGGTTGGCCACATGAAGCCAACTTTTCAGATTGTTTTTCTAATAATATTTGTTATTTAAAGTGTGTCTTTTACCATAAACTCACATGTTTTATTTAGAACGGTTCCCACTTCCAACTTTAAAGTTCATTTCAATGGGAGTTGGAGACCAAAAAGGCCTCCTGAGACATTGATGCTATTCTCTACTGGACCCATAAAAGCCAACCAAAGTGATTAATAGGGCAGATTTTTCTCCATATTTTTGTTGTAAGTGTAAAACTCCATTCAAGAAAACCTTACATAAGAGAAATGCAGAATCTGCCATTGCTGTCTCTTCATATGAAAATGCTAGTTCTCTGGCTGTCATAACATGTTGGATTGAATACTGTGTCACTGACCCATAATAGTATACAAAGGGTGAATGTTGGCTTTCAGCTGCAGCATGCTAGCTCAGGTCTATGTTTAAGAAAGTGCTGAGGCCAGACACAGCCAGGCAACTAGTATTTTCAGAAGGAGGCCAGCGATGGCAGCCCGGTGATTCTCTCTTGGAAGGTTTGCTTTTATGCCTTGAAAGCACCAAACTGCTCTTGGTAGCTTGTGTGTCCCTGGTCAGAGACACACCCTGGACCACAGCTGCACAGACAGGGCTGTCGCTGACAATGTCACACATAGCCAGTGCTGCAGCTGTTCTCTCCCATTGGGAGGACATTGTAGAGCAATGTTTTACTGTGTGCTGCACAAATAATTGTTTTCCCTTCAACCTTGGGGTTGTTAGAGGGTGTGACATTGCTGGGAAGTGACAATGCTCATATCCACACCCTTTGCAACAACTTCTCATCACCACTATAGTGCATACAGTCTACAGGGTGACGACTCTGCTATGAATTCAGGAGCAGTTTAGCATTGTTAGCACCCCATTACAGGACGTTGCATTAGGTGGACTTTACTGCCAGGGTCAACAGGTATGTTTGGGACTTTACAGGGGCTCTAAGGCTGGACATAAATTATGCAATTTTCTTTCCTTCAACCAGGGGTTCTATGCTATTCTGACAGTGGAAGGTTTCCCCACCATCAGAATACAATGATTACTGCTGCTGGCTTTAGTTGACAGCAGTAATCATATATAAAAAAAAGGAAAATGGCAAGCTGGTTGTACTGAAATCAGCCGATAGATTGACTTAAAGCGGTAGTAAACCCTAAAATCAATTTTTACATACAGGTAAGCCTATAATAAGGCTTACCTGTAGGTAAAAAGAATATCTCCTAAACCTGCATGGTTCAGGAGATATTCGCCCTGCATGCAGCCGCTGACATTAGCGGCGCATGCGCTCTGACGATCCGGCCGAGACGGCCGGCATCTCAGAGCTGGCTGCCGGTGCGAAGAGCTCCCGCGCGCATGCGCGGGAGTGACGTCACGCGGCTCCGGCCACTCACAGCGCCGGAGCCGCGTACCCGGAAGACAGAAGAGGACAAAGATGTCAGCGTCCTTAGCGCTGACCGACTCGGGCATCGGGGGCCTCGTTCTAAGGTAAGTATTTCATAATATGTTAGTATGCGATGCATACTAACATATTATGCGATTTTCTTGCAGGATTTTTTTTTATTTTTAATTCTGTCAGCGGGTTTACTACCGCTTTAAGTATAACCAGCCTGCCCGTATATGGATTGAAATTCAGCCGGCTGAATTTCGATTCTTCTATGGCCAGCCTAAGAGAAAACAGTAAGTGCAGAAGAACTTATAATAAGGTGCTGTACCACACATTATTTAATGGATGGGTTGCCTTAGTTCTACTTTAACCATTTTCCACTGTATAAAGTGCCCTGATTATCATTGCAGCCCCATCAATGCCCATCAGTGCAGCCTATCAGCGCCCATCAGTGCCACCTATCAATGCCTTCTATCAGTGCCGCCTATCAGTGCAGCCTCATCAGTCTCTATTCATCAGTCTATCAGCGCACATCAGTGAAGAAGAAATATTACTTATTTGCAAAATTTTATAACGTAAAGTAAGAAACACATTTTTTTTTTCTTCAGAATGTTTGGTCTTATAAATAAAGAACCCAATAGTGATTAAATATAACCAAAAGCTCTATCTGTTTTTAAAAAAAAATGATAAAAATTTAATTTGGGTACAGTGTTGCATGACCGCGCAATATTCATTCAAAGTGTGACAGCGCTGAAAGCTGAAAATTGGCCTGGGCAGGAAAGGGGTGAAAGTGCCCGGTATTGAAGTGGTTTTTACATATTCTAAACAAACAATGACAGCATTTTAAAACAATCCTCATTTACGTTTGTAGCTATATGCAGTGTGGAGAAATACATCTTGAAACTGCATGGAGTTTGCATGCTCTCCCTGTGTTTACATGGGTTTCCACCATGTACTCCAGTTACCTCCCACACTCCAAAAACATGCTGGTATGTTAATTGTCCCCTGTCTTAATTGGCCCTAGCACGTGTGTATAAATTGTTCAATTCCACCACTTTTGCATTTGTCAAGAACTGTCATACATACATGCATGTACACTGATGCAGAAACCTAAATTCTACAGAAAATTCCGCATACAGTCATTCAGTTTTATTGGTGGCTGTACATGGCACTTGCTCTTCCCCTGGGAGCCAGTAAGCACCAGGGATTTTACACCCCAGCACACAGGAGCTGCTAAGCATCATTGTGTATGAGGCCTAAGCTGTTAAAAACAACTGAAACCCGAAATTCAGTATAGATCACCGAACCTGCCTCGTACATTCAGTTTAAACATGAACACTCAGAACATTCTTGATAATCCACATGATAGTTGGTCCTTGTGCCAGAGGGTGATTGGACTATGCCAGCATGTTCAACTGCCTTCTGAGGCCTGTAGGTGGCTTCAACTGAGCACTTAGGTTTTTGAAATGGGCTGGCTTTGAAGACATCTTAAAAGAAACATAGGGGTTAATTTAACTTAAACTGAAGAATGCAAAATCTGGAGCAGCTATTCATGGTAGCCAATCAGATTCTAACTTCAGCTTGTTCCATTAAGCTTTGAAAAAACCCTGGAAGCTGATTGGTTTCTATGCAGAGCTGCACCAGATTGTGCACTCTCCAATTTTAAGTAAATCAACCCGCATAGGGTATTGTCAGTGAACCTATATCTTACAGGCTAAGTTCACGTAAAAATATTTTTGCAGGTAAAAAAAATGCATTTACTATTTTTTTGCTTAAAAGCCTGCAGAGCATTGCACCTGCGATCATCAGATTGTCAGGTTCCTGCAGGATAGCTGTCGGCCTCCCACTTACTTCTAAGCTGAGTGCACTGCCTCTTTAAATGGTGTCTTAAGTGAATTCAAATAATTCATCATATTAAATAAAAAAATATACAATTAATTATGAAGCTTGCATCAAAGTAATTAAATTATAAATTAACCTGATGTGATATTCAGTATCAAATTCATACAATTCATACACAATAAATGAGATTAAATGCAACTTATAAAAGATTTTCAAAGTGCAAGTGTCAACATCTACAATGTAAAGTCCCAAATATGTAAACTATGCCCAAGCTGATGCAATGATGGTGATGGGCACTTTTGCCTGGCAGCACTAGGGTCATTGGTTCAAATCTCAACCACAGCACTACCTGCACAGAGTTTGCATGTTCTCCCTGTCCCCACGTTGGTTTCCTCCCTCACTCCAAAGACATGCAGGTACAGTGCTGCCCATAATTATTCATACCCCTGGCAAATTTTGACTTAAAGTAACTTTTATTCAACCAGCAAGTAATGTTTTGACGGGAAATGACATTGGTGTCTCCCAAAAGATAATAAGATGATGTACAAGAGGCATTATTGTGGAAAAAAAACATTTCTCAGCTTTTATTTACATTTGAGCAAAAAGTGTCCAGTCCAAAATTATTCATACCCTTCTCATTAACCAATAGAAAAGCCTTTATTGGTTATTACAGCAATCAAACGCTTCCTATAATTGCAGACCAGCTTTTTGCATGTCTCCACAGGTGTTTTTGCCCATTCATCTTTAGCAATGAGCTCCAAATCTTTCAGGTTGGAGGGTCTTCTTGCCATCACCCTGATCTTTAGCTCCCTTCACAGATTCTCAATTGGATTCAAGTTTGGACTCTGGCTGGGCCACGCCAAAACGTTAATGTTGTTGTCTGCTATCCATTTCTTCACCACTTTTGCTGTGTGTTTTGGGTCATTGTCATGCTGAAATGTCCACTGATGCCCAAGGCCAAGTTTCCCTGCAGACTGCCTGATGTTGTTGTTGAGAAACCTCATGTATTGCTCTTTTTTCATGGTGCCGTTTATTGTGATTTGGTTCCCTGATCCATTGGCTGAAAAACACCCCCAAAGCATTAGGTTCCCATCACCATGTTTGATAGTGGGGATGGTGTTCTTTGGGTTGAAGGCTTCTCCTTTTTTAAGCCAAATGAAGGAAACATCATTGTGACCAAACAATTCAATTTTTGTTTCATCTGACCATAACACAGAAGACCAGAAGTCTTCTTCTTAGTCCAGATGAGCTTTTGCAACGTCCAAGTGAGCTTTTGTGTGCCTCATCTGGAGAAGTGGCGTCCTCCTTGGTCTGCATCCGTGGAACTCAGCAGTGTACAGTGTCCATTGGATTGTCTGCCTTGAGACATTGCCAGCAGCAGAGCCCAGATTCACCAGGATGGCCATGGTGGTGATCCTTGGATTCTTTTTCACCTCTAACTATCCTCCTGGCCAGCACAGGTGTCACTTTTGGCTTCCGACCACGTCCTCTGAGATTTTCCACAGTGCGGAACATCTTGTATTTTTTAATAATACTTTGCACTGTAGCCACTGGAACTTGAAAACATTTAGAAATGGCCTTGTAGCCCTTTCCTGACTTGTGAGCAGCCACAATGCGCAGCCGCAGGTCCTCACTGAGCTCCTTTGTCTTAAGCCCCGTACACACGGTTCGACGATCGCACGTACGATCGCGTTGAATCGTATGTTGGCTGTTGTATGCAGCATACTGACTGCACTACACGATCGTACGGCCGGGGAAAGAACATTCAGGTGATTGTAATTAGCATCCAGCCATTCCTGACTTTGGGCATGCGTGTTTTGCACAATACAACTTTGTTGTACCAACTGCTCTGTACACACGATACAACGGTCGTATGAGAGCTTGTTGGTACGACCAAGTTTTCTAGTCTGCTCATACAACTCCCTTGTATGACCGTCGTATGTTCGACTGTTCAAATCGCGCATACGAACGATCGATTTTGCATACAACGGTCGTGAGTACGACCTGTTGTATGCGATCGTCAAACCGTGTGTACGGGGCTTTAGCCATGACTGTCCACAAACCAACTGCAGAAAGCTGCTGTTTTTCACCTGTTGAGTTGATTAAAACAGCTGTTCCCAATTAATCAGGGTAATTAGGATGCTTTAGAACAGCTTGGACTATTTAGAATGGTATAGAACTTTTGATTTTCCCACAGTCTGTGACAGTTTGTGAAGGGTATGAATAATTTTGGACCCTGCTCAAATGTAAATAAAAGCTGAGAAATGTTTTTTTCTACAATAATGCCTCTTGTACATCGTCTTATTATCTTTTGGGAGACACCTATGTCATTTCCCGTCAAAAAATTACTTGCTGGTTGAATAAAAGTAACTTTAAGTCAAAATTTGCACTAGCCCTTGTTGCTAGATGTCACGACAGGTATTAATAAGTATGGGGACCGTTTAAAACTGAATTTCAATGAAAATAAGTTGGTCGTTCATTAAAAAACTGCCCTTTACTGTATCCACAGAGGGTTTTCTATTATTCTGCTACATGTTCTCCGTAATAACATCTTTTTTTGTAAAGAGTCGAAAATAAATGTAAACTCGTCCCAGGTTTTAATAAGTATGGGAAGTGTTTGACAGTGTCTGACACCCTTTTAGTTTTCAAGATATGGTAAGATTTATCAGGTTCGACAAGATTTCGTAGGATTAATGGGACTAATTA
>BLSH010117388.1:147932-165788 GCA_018402905.1 Glandirana rugosa | reverse complement strand
CACAGAAGTAAATGGCGTTAAAACTGGCAGTAATGCACACAAAACTATATGGCGTTAGACTGGCCGTAACACACACAGAACTATATGGAGTTAAGCTGGCAGTATCGCACTCAGAAATAAATGGCGTTAAGCTGGCAGTAACGCACACAGAACTATATGGCATTAAAATGGCAGTAACGCACATAGAGCTATATAGTGTTAAACTGGCAGTAATCCACACAGAAGTAAATGGCATTAAACTGGCAGTAACACACACAGAACTATATGGCGTTAAGCTGGCAGTAACGCACTCAAAAGTAAATGGCGTTAAGCTGGCAGTAACGCACACAGAACTATATGGCATTAAAATGGCAGTAACGCACATAGAGCTATATGGTGTTAAACTGGCAGTAATCCACACAGAAGTAAATGGCATTAAACTGGCAGTAACACACACAGAACTATATGGCGTTAAACTGGCAGTAACACACACAGAAGTAAATGGCGTAAAACTGACAGTAACGCACACAAAATGATATGGCGTTAAACTGACAGTAACGCACACAGAAGTAAATGGCGTTAAACTGGCAGTAACACACAAAACTATATGGCGTTAAACTGGCAGTAACGCACACAGAACTATATGGCGTTAAACTGGCAGTAACGCACACAGAACTATATTGCATTAAATTGGCAGTAATGCACACAGAAGAAGTAAATGGCGTTAAAACTGGCAGTAATGCACACAGAACTATATGGCGTTAAACTGGCAGGAACACACACAGAAGTAAATGGCGTTAAACTAGCAGTAACACACACAGAAGTAAATGGTGTTAAACTAGCTGTAATGCACACAGAACTATATGGCGTTAAACTTGCAGTAACGCACAAAACTATATGGCGTTAAACTGGCCGTAACACACACAGAACTATATGGAGTTAAGCTGGCAGTATCGCACTCAGAAATAAATGGCGTTAAACTGGCAGTAACGCACACAGAACTATATGGCATTAAAATACCAGTAACGCACACAGAGCTATATGGCGTTAAACTGGCAGTAACGCACACAGAAGTAAATGGCGTTAAACTGGCAGTAACGCACACAAAACTATATGGCGTTAAACTGGCAGTAACCCACACAGAAGTAAATGGCATTAAACTGGCAGTAACACACACAGAACTATATGGCGTTAAACTGGCAGTAACACACACAGAAGTAAATGGCGTAAAACTGACAGTAATGCACACAAAATGATATGGTGTTAAACTGACAGTAACGCACACAGAAGTAAATGGCATTAAGCTGGCAGTAACACACAAAACTATATGGCGTTAAACTGGCAGTAACACACACAGAACTATATGGCGTTAAACTGGCAGTAACGCACACAGAACTATATGGCGTTAAACTGGCAGTAACGCACACAGAAGTAAATGGCGTTAAAACTGGCAGTAATGCACACCGAACTATATGGCGTTAAACTGGCAGGAACACACACAGAAGTAAATGGCGTTAAGCTAGCAGTAACACACACAGAAGTAAATGGTGTTAAACTAGCAGTAATGCACACAGAACTATATGGCGTTAAACTTGCAGTAACGCACAGAACTATATGGCGTTAAACTGGCCGTAACACACACAGAACTATATGGAGTTAAGCTGGCAGTATCGCACTCAGAAATAAATGGCGTTAAACTGGCAGTAACGCACACAGAACTATATGGCATTAAAATGGCAGTAACGCACACAGAGCTATATGGCGTTAAACTGGCAGTAACGCACACAGAAGTAAATGGCTTTAAACTGGCAGTAATGCACACAAAACTATATGGGGTTAAACTGGCTTTAACACACACAGAAGTAAATGGTGTTAAACTGGCAGTAAAGCACACAGAACTATATGGCGTTAAACTGGCAGTAAAGCACACAGAACTATATGCCGCTAAACTGGCTGTAACGCACAATAAAGTAAATGATGTTAAACTGTCAGTAATGCACACAGAAGTAAATGGTGTTAAACTTTCAGTAACGCAATCAAATAGATGGTGTTCAACCGTTACTACACTGACCTGATCTGAACTGTCCCTACTCTAGCTATACATTAATGTAAAGATTAGTAACACGGTTTCACTACACTACACTAACACTATCTCAGCTGTCTCTACTCTACATATACACTAATATATACTGTAGAAATAATTGCTGCACCAGAATCTATAACTTAAAACCAAAAAATGAAGCAGCCAGCACATAATTGATGAACACAATACGTTAAATCCACAAGACCAATGTTCCACAGTGGGAAAGATAGGAGACCACCACCGACACCACACACACAGCCTCTTACCCCTTGCAATGGACCCTCATCACAAAAGTCACAAGAGCATAAAATGACAGGTACAGGCGTCTCAGCTGTAGGGTTCCTTAACAACCGGGAGATACTCCTTAATAGTATGAAGACATGTCCAGACAATCTCTGTATGAACTTTTTAGTGATTTGATTTCTTCACTGTGGTTATATCAGCGCTGCACCAATTTTATTCAACATATACAATAATGTATGTATGAATGACACGGTCTCACTACACTACAGTGCAACTATCTGAGCTGTCCCTACTCACACTGCAAAGCTGAATGATGGTCCTCCTCACTACACTCTCACTATCCCTAGACTGACACTACACTAATATTCTACACTGACAATTGAAGCACAATAGCAAAGTTTAGCACACTAGCTAACTAATAGCACTGAACAGAGCCCTGTTCTATCTCTCTCCAGCTGAAATCACACTGAAAATGGCAGCCATTGAAAGAATACTTTTATGCTGTGTGGCGGGAATGAGCCATGATTGGATAAAGTCATGATGACAGTGTCCAATCATGACTCTGACAGTGCTCTGTGCCCTGATTGGCTGAAACTTTCACTGCTTCAGCCAATCAGGGTTTGCAATGCACTGTTCAGTGGCGCAATGTATTTTGGTCGGTTTGGGGGGGGGGGGGGAGTGAACAACAGCTTTTTTGGCTGTTCGCCGAACAACCTAACAACGAAAGTTCAGCCCGAACTTATGCTCGGGCCGAACCGTTCACCCATCCCTAATACACACCTCGGTTTTTTTTTGTTCAGTCAAAAGCTGAATGAAAAAAAAAAAACAAATAGGTTCCTCCATCCACAAAAGCGAGGTGGATGCAAGAATTCCACGAAACCAGGACATTGTATTCTGATAGCTGAGACTCTCCACTGTCAAAATACACTGATCAGCACTAATAATCAATGGAATACAATGATCAGCACTAATTTGTTTAGCGGGTCCATTCTGTGGAACAGGGAGGGCTACACACAGATCAAAATGTGGTCAATTCCTGGTAAACTGGTCAAATTTCGATGCTTGTGCACACAGCTTAACCACTTGCCGACCACCCGCTGTCACCTGACGGCGGCTGCAATAAATAGCATTGTGAGCGCGCTGCCGGAGGTGCGCTCGTGCGCTCACTGTGTCTTGGGGGGGGCCAGGGAGCGGGTATGGCGGACTCGATCGCCGCCGGCTACCCGCGATGGCTCCCCTGCAGTGAAAGAATGGAGGTCTGTGTAAGTAAACACGGATCTCCGTTCTGACAGACGGGGAAGGGCGGTGATCACAGGCTTCCTGTATATGGAAGCTGTGATCACTCCCCTCCCCTTGCCAGCCCAGCACCAATACAGTTAGAACACAGTGAGGGAACACAGTTAACTCTTAGAGCGCCCCCTGCAGGTTAACCCCTTCACTGCCAATGGCATTTACACAGTAATCAGTGCATTTTTATAGCACTGATCGCTGTATAAATGCCAATGGTGTCAAAATGGTCCAACATGTCTGCTGCAATATCGCAGTACCACTAAAAATCACAGATCGCTGCCATTACTAGTAAAAAAAAAACAAAAAACCCAGAAATTAATTCTCAGCATCCGTAAACACGGCAACTTTTGCACAAACCAATCAATAAACGGCGATTGCGATTTTTTAAACCAAAAATATGAGGAAGAATATAAATTGGCCAAAACCGATGAAAAAAAAATTTTTTTATATATTTTTTTTTTGATTTGTATTTTAGCAAAAAGTAAGAAAAACATATTTTTTTTTGCAAAATTGTCGCTCTTTTTTTATTTATAGAGGCGATCAGAAATGACGCAGAGGGCATCAAATACCACCAAAAGAAAGCTATATTAGTGGGGAAAAAGGGACGCAAATGTAGTTTTTGTACAATGTCGCACGACCGCGCAATTGTCAGTTAAAGCGACGCAGTGCCGAATCGCAAAAAGTGCCCTGGTCCTAAAGTGTGAAATCCTTCCGGGGCTGAAGTGGTTAAGGGTCCTTTCACACATGTGGACCGTTCAGGTCCACCTGTCAGTTTTTCAGGAGGACCTGAACGGACACTCCATGTACCTCTATGGAGCGATGGATGTCAGCGGTGACAAGTCTGCTGACATCCAATCCGCTCCGCTAAATTCAAACGGATGGAAACCCTATTTTCCATCTACCTGGCGGATCAGATCGGATCGGATGAAAATCGACAGGTGGATCCGTTTTCATCCGATCCCCCATAGAGAAGAGCAGGGCTCTGACAGGTCTGTCTCTGCACAGCGAGCAGAGACAGAGGTGCATGGGAGATCTGGACCGCGCTTGGCGCCCCACTCGCATCACATTTGGGCTCAGGCTGGCTGGCTGGCTTTACAGTTTACATCTGATAGGAAGGTGGGTCTGTGTAACCTTTTAAATAGTGATCACCCTGCAGTGGGAGGGGCAGACAGGTCCCACAGGTCCAAGCTGTATCAGTGTCCCCCTGCACTGCACTGCTGTGCAGAAAAGCTGACGTGTCTGCATCCCTTTAGGTGTATTTAAACCTTGGGGAGTATGCCAGCAAAACGGAAATTCCTATTGCAGGAGGTGCCTAAAATTTGACCCGTATCTTAAAGCTTCTGGGAAAATTTAGCCAAATACACAAGAAGGAACTGTCAGCTAGGATCGGAGCCACTATACTAACGATCCGATGTTAGTACATCGATCTCCCCAGCTGAGCTGTTGTGTTTTGACAGGGGGGGCGGACCCCCCACCACAACACTCCGATCAGCGTTCTCAGCCATTGGGAGCCGAAAAATAATTTTGAAATAAATCAAACATTATGAAAAAAAATATATATTTTATATTAAAAACCATATCCAATAACTCCAAAATGCACTCTGCTACGTCTTTGGTAAAAAAAAAAAAATCTCAATAAGTGTATATTAATTGGTTTGTGTGAAAGTTATAGCATCTACAAACTATGGATTATATACTGAAATTATCGCAGCTATAGGCGATATACTGTAATGGTGGTAATCAGCGACTTATAGTGTGACTGTGATAGGGTGGCGGACAATTTGACACTAACAGACACTATCTGGGAGAGTCACTAACTCACACTGTCATCAATAGTGACCCTAATACAGTGATCAGTGATAATACTATACACTGTCACTATATTGATGACACTGGCTGGGAAGGGGTTAACATCTGGGGCAATCAAAGGGTTAAATATTTGCCTACCAATGTGAAATGTGTGTAATGTGTACTGCTTTTACTTTTCTATCTGGCTGTTTTTTCTCCAGATCGCTGATCACTGTGCAGAGCCCTGTGTGTTTGTAAACACAGGGATCTCTGCTGTGCTTGGATACAGCCCTTTAGAAGGTCTCAGCCATGAATCATTGGCTGGGACCTGCTGACAAAATCAGATTGTGTTCAACCACAGCAGGGTCAGCAGCAAGGGCGCAGATGCGCGCCGCAAACCTGGAAGAGCCCAGACGATGTACAGGTATGCAGTGGCGGCTGATGGGTTTTTCTTTAGGGGGGTGGCAAACAACCACCCTTCCCGGATGGCCAGCGATGTGGTACTAACCCCTCCCTGTCTGCCGGTCGGTCTGACACTCATCCCATCTAGGTGGCGAGCGGTAGATTGCAGGCAGTGGCTCCGGTGTCCTCAGCACGGTGGGTGGCTGGCAGTAGGCTGGGAGCAGCAGCTTCGGTGTCCTTTCCACTGTGCATGTCCTCTCTCCTCCTCCTCCTCCCAGGCATTCAATAGGATAGCCTGACTTTTGGCCAATCGGGCCGCTTCCTGATTGGCAGGGAGGAGATTTAGTATGAAAATAGCAAATATTCATTCGCTATCGTCACACAACTGGGCCCTGAACCCACCCTTTTTTTGAAGCCTATTAGAGCCATACTTCAAAAAACACTCCCCCCCCCCCATTGGAATCCATGCATCTGGCGTCCTGTATGTAGATCAGGGTGCCAGACACATGGATGGGGGGGCAGCGCCCGTGCGCCCCTAATGGATGGGATGCCACTGCAGGTACGTGATCCGGTGAGGCTGTGGCACTCTCTATAACTACTGTGGCGGGGGTGGCAAGTAGTTAATAAAAGGACACTTAGTTGTCCAGGGATCACAGTGCCATCCTCATCCTGGCTGGTTCTTCACTGGTCTTTGGGTCCAACATCTTTGGTGTTGGAAGTCAGCTGTGACTCCTTAACGTGTCCGACGTGTCCCACAACGTTGCAGGCAGGGAGGGGGGGGGGACTTCAGGTGGAATCACCACAGCGATCTGACTGGAAATGGGAGCGGGTACCTGTCAAAACTTGGTTCCCCCCCCCCCCCACAAACAAAAGTGCCAAAATTAGAAGAGGAGGAGGGCATAAATCCTGACTCCCCAACTCCCCATCTGATAGGGAAATTGCATCTTTCCTATGACTCACAATATCTAATAATGAATTATAAACTTGGTTAATGGGCCATACAAAACATAAGAAAGCCTCTAATATGCTGTTAAGGGCCGCACAAACTGTTGGCGCTATATAATTCCTGTATAATAATAATAATATCTTGGTTTTCCTGATTACTTTGAATGACTCATGTTATAGGAATGTGATTGTAAGCTGACTATATGGACAAGCCAGCCCACTCGTTTCAGGAATGTGCCATTTTCCTTAGAAGGTCATACTGCTCTAAGACCCCTTTCACACTGAGGCAGTTTACAGGTGTTTTTGCGCTAAAAATTGTGCAAAGAAAGCACCTGTGAACTGCCTCTACCGTGTCCCCAGTGTGAAAGCCCGAGTGCTTTTACACTGGGGCGGTGCGCTTGCAGGACAAGAAAAAACGTTTAACTCCTTTTTAAGATGTTGTGGGGGGTTAAAATTGCCCCGCTTCCACCTACATGCATCTGGTCTGATTACCTGGCCACACCTTTATGGGGGGATTCCATGGTGAAACAGTATCTTTAATTAAAGTGATTGTAAAGTCTATTTTTCCATAAAAATAACAAACATGTTATACTTACCTGATGTTGGTTTTGCACAGAGCAGCCTGAATCCTCTTCTCAGGTCCCTCTTCGGTTCTCCTGGCCCCTCCTTCCCTTTGAGTGCCCCCACAGCAAGCAGCTTGCTATGGGGGGCACCCGAGCCGAGCCGCATATCTGTGTATCCATACAGACACGGAGCTGCAGTTCAACCCCGCCCAGTCTCTCCTCATTGGCTAACTGACTTTGATTTACAGCAGCGGGAGCCAATGGCGCCGCTGCTGTGTCTCAGCCAATGAGGAGGGGAGTCCAGGATGGCCGATGCAGTCATGGAGATTGCTGGATCGAGTGCGGGCTCAAGTAAGCATTGGGGAGGGCTGCTGCACACAGAAAAACCTTCTGACTTTACAACCACTTTAAAGCAGAGTTATGCCTCAACACGAAAAACATTAACAGTCAGCATCTACACATATAGGACACTTACCTGTCCTGGAATCCAGCGATATTGGCACCCCAGCTGATGGAAATCGATGGGTGCTGCCGCCGCCATAGCCTGCAAGGGAAACCCTACTGTGCATGCGTGAAGTGTGCTGCACTCTCTAACTGGCCCGGTAGTGGAAGAAGGAGGAGGGGGACCAAACTTCAGATGGACCTCGCCGTGGCGAGGTCTGACAAAAGTGGGGACGGGTACCTGTCAAAAACATGTACCCCCCCTCCGAAAGGTGCCAAATGTGGCACCGGAGGGGGGGAGGAGACAGAAAAATGGCGTGTCCACTTTTGGGTGGAACTCCGCTTTAAGTATTCTTGTTGTATTTGCTTTATCTTTAACTGTATCTGTTATTACTTTTAATAAATGTTATTTATAATATAATTTATATAATATAATTTATAATATGTATATGAATTTGTGTGATCTCTCTTTGCACATATCGAATACAACCCCAAAAACCTAAACTATCATGTGACTGTGATACAACACCATCCTGCAACAAACAAAGGTGTTTTTATATATTTGCCAGCGGCTGCAATGAATGTAATGTTTCTGAAATCTATAAAAGGTCTGTTCATCTGCCATGTTTACACGATGCACAAGGGAAAAAATATACATTATAAACCTTTCAATGTAAGAGAGACAATACCTGCAAGTGAAGGTCCGTAGTCTTTATGCTATTTCAGAAAACATCACTTTAGAACAATATTATTTCTGTATGTCTATTTTATTAGGCTATTCACACCAACCTATTTTATTATATAAAGTCACAATAATGTGAAGCCTTATTGACATCTAATAGTGTATTTATATTTGGACTTTGCACGTTTAAGTTATTAAAGCCTTTCTCATTTAGGGTGTTGAGCCTGTAAATGGTGACATGCGACGCGGCCTATTGTCAGAGATCATGTTGTAATGGCTCACATGATATATATGAAAAAGACAAATACTTCCATTGTACACAATGAGTCCATATTGTTCTATTAGGTTTCTTTGTCTTCCTTGCGATATATGTCACACTTTATCCTTGACCTTCCCTTACTGGTCCCATTGCAAGCACACAAGACCTTTTACATCCTGCTTTGTTCTGCCATTGACTTGTCCACACAATGAAGTCACCCATAGCTGCTAGCTTCCATTATGAGCTTAGAATTGTAGAAATAGTTTCTGATCCATTAAAATAGGCAAACGTTTCCTACATGCTGCATTGATATCAGTGCATTCCATTATGTATAAACAAGGAATCTGTTAATGGGATAAAAGGGTTGACAGTAAACCGATGAAGGTATTCATATAACAACTTCCATCAAGAGTCCATAACACAGGGTGTTTAAATCGTTATTAACCACTTCAGCCCCCGAAGGATTTCCCCCTTTAGGACCGGAGCCCTTTTTGCGATTCGGCACTGCGTCGCTTTAACTGAAAATTGCGCGGTCGAGCGACGTTGTACCCAAACAAAATTTGCGTCCTTTTTTCCCCACAAATAGAGCTTTCTTTTGGTGGTATTTCATCATTACTGCGTCATTTCTGATCGCCGCTATAAACAAAAGAAGAGCGACAATTTTGCAAAAAAACCCAAATTCTTACTTTTTGCTAAAATACAAATCCAAAAAAAAATATATAAAAAAACTTTTTTTTTCATCGGTTTTGGGCCAATTTATATTCTTCCTTATATTTGCGATAAAAAAATTGCAATCGGCGTTTATTGATTGGTTTGCGCAAAAGTGGTCGCGTTTACGGATGATGAGAATTCATTTCTGGGGTTTTTATTTTTTTTTATTTCTTACTAGTAATGGCGGCGATCTGCAATTTTTAGTGGTACTGCGATATTGCGGCGGACATGTCGGACCATTCTGACACTTTTTTGGGACCATTGGCATTTATACAGCGATCAGTGCTATAAAAATGCCACTGATTACTGTGTAAATGCCATTGGCAGTGAAGGGGTTAACCTGCAGGGGGCGCTCTAAGGGTTAACTGTGTTCCCTGGGCGTGTTCTAACTGTGGGGGGACTGCCCTAGCTGGGGAAGGGAAGCGATCACAGCCCTTCCCCCCTCACAGAACGGAGGTCCGTGTTTACTTACATGGACCTCCGTTCTTTCACTCCGGGGGGGCATCGCGGGTGGCCGGCGGAGATCGACTCCGCCGCACCCGCTCCCTGGCCCTCCCCGGACACAGTGAGCGCGCGGGCGTGCCTCCGGCGGCGCGCACGCGCTCACTGGGCGCGATCTCGCAGCCGCTGTCATATGACGGCGATTTGCGCAGGAGCGCCACCTTGTCGCCGTCAGATGCCGATCGGCGGTCGGCAAGAGGTTAAACATTTTATTATATTGCAGCTCACCAATTCTTAGATGTGATGCCTGCATTTCTTTTCTTTTTTATCCTTTCTTTCCTTTATTTTCATCTGGTGATCAGGACAGTAAAGTCTGTTGTTTTTTGAAAGAACAAGCTTTCTTCCAGGTGTATCGGTTTACAGAAATGAGACAAACCATTTAACACTGACCGAAGGGTAACAACAATGATCATCTTTTAAGGCCAGTTCACACCTAGGTGATCCTAGGCGATTTGCGATCCGACTTGTGTCGCCCCAATTCGACTCAAATGGCCTGACATCAGAAATCCCACTGGAATGAATGGAGTCGTCTTAATATGCGCTACTCAAGTCTCTCCAACTCCAAGGCGATTTCAAAAAAGGTTCCTGTACTATTTCAAAGCGACTTCTAGGCGATTTGAGTCCAAAGAAGTCAATGGAAGTCGCTTCTAAATCGGATCACTGTCTATGAAGAAGCGACTTTACAGGAAAAAGAAAATAATTTTTTAAGGCAACTCCCCCTCCCTCTCTTCTCTGATTGGCCACAAGCAAAGTCGCCTGGCATGGAGGTCACTTCAGGTTGCGCTGTAATGCCCAAAGTAGCTCTGAAGTCTCTTTCAAACTGCTTTCAAATCGCTTTTGAATCGCCTAGCAAAGTCGGATCGCCTAGGTGTGAACTGAGCCTTAAGTATACAAATAAAACCCTGTGCTTATGAGTAAAAAAAACCCACACCTCACCCAATAATAAATATAAATCTACTGCTTCCACAATTAATTGTAGCGCTGTGAATTAAATATTCCCAAAAGTGTTCAAAGTGCAATCGAAAAAAGTCTGTGATTAAAGCGATATTAAAGTCTTGGTTTTTTTTTTGTTTTGAAATAACAAACATACTTACCTATGTAAGTATCCGAGCCATGGCTATGTGTGTCCATTCACACATGGAGCTGTGGCTCAGCCTCGCCCCCTCCATCTCCTGATTGGCTCACTGGCTGTGATTGACATTGGCTCCCGCTGCTGCCAAAAGCCAATTTAGGAGGCAAGGCTCTCGTGGACATTGCGACCCACAATTTGTTAGTGTGCCGCTCAGGTTCGATCACTGTGCAAAGTAGCAAGGGATGGAGCTTGTCCCAGCTCCTATAGTCACTAGAAGGAAGAGAGGAAGGATCCCTGGCACTGCACATCCACGGTGTCCTGTGATGGTTATGGGAGAGACAACCTCAGCCTGGGCTCCCGCTAGGCCACGCCCCCAACATGTTTCACTCCTCTGAGCTTAGTCATAGTCATGCTCTCATGGACATTGCTGCATCGAGAGGGAGCTCAGGTAAGTGTTAGGGGGAGTTGGGGGAGTTGGGGGGGAGGGGCTGCTGCACACAGAAGGTTTTTTACTTTCATGCATAGAATGCATGAAGGTAAAAAACCTTGTGCCTTTACAACCACTTTAAAGTGGAAAATAGTCCATCAAAATGAATAAATTCATTAAACTTCAGTAAAATATTAAGACATAACTAACAATATTTGTGCTTCCACCCTGTGCTCTAGTGCTCCACCTCTCCCAGCAGACCAAAGCTCACCAGAACACAATGCCTCTCAAATAAATGATTAGCACAATGAGCTTGTGTGTAGTTACTTGACTGTGTTGTAACTGCTGCTTTCCTGCCTCTCTGTTCCCCAATAGCACACAATAATAGGCTCAAATACACAGACAATATGGGAGAAAGCAAGAAATGTTTCAATAGTGTGATTCCATAAAACCAATAACATTTTAGTAAAAAGCCAAAGAACTCCTCACAAACAATAATAATACCTGTGTCCATCAGCAAAAAAATAATTTTGGTTGCCATCGCCCCATGTCCGACATGCTTCGTTCTTCTGACTTTGCCTATCGATGAAGTCAGAAGGATGAAACGCGTCGGGGCATGGCTGACGTCAGCGCCAGAACCGGTAGTGACACATTAACTTTAGCTGGAGTGGCATAATGAGAATGCCAGTACCTCGGGTGGGGACTTCCATTCGTGGCAGCTCTGATTGATTTTTTTTGCTGATGGGCACGAGTATTATTGTTGTTTGTGAGTATTGGGGGCACTCTATTACAAGAGGTGTGTTACTGGCCAGATCACCAGGTGATAACAGAGGGAAAAAAGCTTAAAAAAAGAAAACTAGTGCAGCAACCACATCTAATAATTGGTAAGCTGCAATATATTACATTTTTGGTTTTGAGTTTAAAACAGCTTTAATGATTATTGGTGAGGCCATGCAAATCATTACTTTCTCATCCCCCTCTGGCTATTTGTGCACTCAGAGCCATCACCTCATCAGTAGCATAGTTGCAACCTTCAGTAGAGCCAATGAATATGCCTGTCATTAAAGTATCTCTAAAATAGTGATGCACCAATGCCATTTTTTTAACATCGAGTAGGAGTGCCAATAATTTTTTTTAAGTACTCGCCAATACCAATTACAGATACCTATCGCTTAGAAAGAGTAGGTAGAGGGGTAGTTTAGGAGGGGGGGTAGGGAGTTGGAGGAGGCTCTCCTAGTTTACCAGTAAGCGCTGGGGGCCACCAGCGCCCCTAGACTTCTGGCCACCGTCACACCAGCGGCTACCACCCCAGGGTAGAGCGGTGACCCTGCTCCTTAAAAACGAATAATTGCCTGCATTCTTTTCTTTACATTTATCTGTTAGCAAGGAAATCCTGCTGACAGCTGAAAGAACTGAACCAGAAGCTATCGGTTTCGGGATGCATTTGGATGTGTACCGATACCTGTGCAAATGCCTATTATCAGCACCGATACCAATACCGACACTGGTATCAGTGCAACCCTAATCTAACCTTAACTGGATAATATTTTGTCTGTTTAATGATTGTGTAAATAATTGCCATTATTTTCTCATATACATTTTTCTCTATTTTCATTCCTGTTTGTAACTCACTGCTGATTTCCTCTTTTCAGCCACTCCTCGTCTGCATGCTGTAACTCCAGCTTCATCTGGGGGATACTCTAAGCCAGAAATAAGGGGATATACTTTATATGTGGGACAAGGTCTACAAACCAGGCTGAGGCATATGGGGCATGTATCCTTCCAAGCATGGACTACTGTATATACTCGAGTATAAGCCATCTCAAATATAAGCCGAGGCACCTAATTTTACCACAAAAAACTGGGAAAAGTTATTGACCCGAGTATAAGCCTAGGGTGGGAAATGCAGCAGCCAAAACACAGGGACAAGGAGCCAGAACACAGGGACAGGGAGCCAGAACACAGGGACAGGGAGCCAGGACTCAGGGATTGTAGCCAGGACACAGAAATTGTAGCCAGGACACAGGGATTTTAGCCAGGACACAGGTATTGTAGCCAGGACACAGGGACTCAGCCATTACACAGAGATTGTAGCCAGAACACAGAAGAGATGGGTACGGTAGATTCACAATCTACAGAGCACGCTGCTTCTAAGAGCCGTTCTGTGCATGAAACTGTGACCTAATTACATTGGAATGTAGAGAATGCTGAGAGAGAGCTGTAGATCTTCACTGAGATCAGGAGGTGGGCGGGACTGAACAGCTAACACCCACGCATCCTCGCCCACCTCCCCGACATCAAGTTGAAAATCTGACACCTCTCTCTGCATTCTTTGCATTTCAATGTAATTAGGTCACGATTTCATGCACAGAACGGCTCTTAGAGACAGCCCACACTCTGTGTAATGTGAATCTACTCATCACCCACAGACACTGACTCAAGTATAAGCCGAGGGGGGTCTTTTTCAGCACAAAAAATGTGCTGAAAAACTCGGCTTATACTCGAGTATATACGGTATGTTTTTATTTGATTTTAATTTTGACTGGTTTGCTTTGATAACACTGTAGAATGTATGTATAACCCATCATCCCCTGAGTAAATAGTATATCCAGACCCTGAAACGCGTCGAGAAGAACTTTGTGTTCTGTCATAAATGGAATGCACTTCTTTTGGGGTTATGTGATGTACAGTATATTAGCACTACACGTTAATGTTTTAAATTAAAAACGTGCCTGTGTTTTTGCTGCTCCTGAGCTTCTGCAACAATACAAAACACCCAGTCAACAACTGCATGTTCAGATTCAAGGAATCGTAACTAAGCGATTAGTTTTTTTGGATTTGTGATGGAAATGATGACATGTTAAAGTGATATTAAACCTTTAGTTTTTTTAAGCACTTCCAGCAACTGATTTAATCAATTACCGAGTATGTAGCTTCTTTATCTTTTAGTCCTTGCCTATCTTCCAGTTTATGCCGCTGCACCAGGTTTCCTGTTTCTTTGTGGCTCCTTTGTCTTGCAGCACCCTAGGGAGCTACCCCTGCATGTAGGTCCTAGAGTTCTTACTCTGTGTGCATGAATAGAAATACACAGCCTTGTAGCCTAGGATGGCAAGGCATTCCCCTGACTGTAGACTGCATTACCCAATGCTAACTCTTTTCTGTGAAGACCGGATGTTCAGGGAAGCAGCAATGAGAGAGCAAGTGTCAGCATCATTAAAAGTTGCAAACTGGAAGTGCTGGGGTAAGAATCGTAACAAATAGTTTCCTGGGGAATGTTTATTTTATTGTAGTCAATTTGTTAAGTTAAAAAAAAATCTGAGGGTTTAACACTACTTTAATGTAAATATTTAACAGGGATCCTTGACATGCCTAAGTGGCAGTTGGTAATGGGAGCTTTTTCCTATTCTACAAGATTGTGACAGTTGGAGGATCAGGTAGGTAGCCTGAAGCTGGCCTTATAGCACAGAAGTCAGGACGTTCTGGATGTGTTGAATTGGTAGACACACCTGACCTGTTGTTTAGATATATTGATATTTGCTTGATCTGTATTGTATGAGCTATACCCCTGTTCTGCAGGAAGTGTTCAGGCAATGGAAGAGAGTGAGCTGTGTGAACAGAGGTTATTCTGAGCTTCCAGGCGGCTGAGAAAGCTTCTCCAAACCTTCCAGCCCTGCCCTCAATATGACATTATTCTGACCCACTGAATATAAGTTGCGGGATGGGGATTTGTGTTTAGCTAGAGAAATTCTTTATTACTCTGACAACAATGCTTTAATGGACAGATACATCTAATAACCAGCTCCATCCAATACTGGTACTTCAGTTGTGTTCTTCTATTGTATTCCTCTACGTCAAGGGTAGGCAACCTGCAGCCCTCCAGCTGTTGCAAAACTACAAGTCCCATCATGCCTCTGGGAGTAATTGTACCCATCAACCTTGCAATGCCTCACGGGAAATGTAGTTCTACAACAGCTGGAGGGCCGCAGGTTGCCTACCCCTGCTCTACGTCTTGAGGAGTCCAATGCTAAGGTACTCCTGTCTATATTTCCATCTCTGACCAACTGTCACGTGAAGAGTGTGACACCTCCATTAAAACCTTGTTAGAGGAGACAGAGGCTTTAGAGTTGGAGTCTCTGGAAAACAAGTAGGTGGCTAATTCAAGCCAAGTGTGGCCATCAAAAAATGAGATATTGACATGGAATTCATATGTGAATTTTTGTATTTGAAATAAATTTCCAAAGCCCATCTCCGAACATGTTTATCCTCCTCCATCCCTCCCCCCACTGCACTCTCAACCATTCACAAACTTTATAAAAATGAAACCCTTGCAAAGCTGTCATCTGGTCCATAAACATGAGTCACCCATATGTCCTCCACCAGGGCCCACCAAAAACAGGGCGGATTAGAGTCGATCTCTCATGCCATGTTTAGTCTATAGTCCTCTAGTACTTCATTGTTCTCATACACTTGTATGTATAGTGTGTCTGAGACATGGTGCGCCCAATAGACCCACTCGCTATACTCCTGGTCTTCCTTGGCAGCACCACCACTCTGGCTGTGGTCACCTTCTTTAACGGGCCTGACATCTTGCACGAAGTTGAAGGACAGGCTCTCACTTCCCCATCCACTACCATTCCCTAGCCGAAATAAGCTCCACCCAAAGTATTTATATGATCCTGCCAGGAGGAAATTAACTTATTCTTGTTCCTGAAATAATTTTAAAGCAGCAATAATTTTAAAGGGACAACAGAATGACCCCTACCTACACTCTCCCTCTCGTTACCATGGCGTTTCAATGGGACCACTGTAAATGGTACAATCAATGAAACTATACTTTAATGGCCAGAAGCCGTCCACCTTCTCAAAGCTTCTGGATCTTTTAAGAACTTTTCAGGATCTTCTCCGCCTCCCACTAGCACCACCTGTAATTGGGAGGGAGAGTCCTGCCCAGTATGACAAGATGAAGTCACTCACATGTTCTCCACTGGGGCCCCCCTGAAACAGAATAAATTAGGGTCTATCTCTCAGGTTGCATTTAGTTCACAGTCCTCTAGTACATTATTCTTCTCACACACCTGCATGTATAGTGTTCTGAGACATGGTTGTGGGCAGGTTGTGGCGTGATGGGGTGGTCGTCACATCCTTCATATTTACCTCCTGGTTGAGTGCCAAGCAAGGGTCACAGGAGAGGCCTGTCCCTAGGTGGGTTCTTCTGGGATACACTAGGCACTTTAGATATGGTCACTTGCCTTACACAGGGAGCACCTTTACTGTACCAAGCGACTGATAGCTAATAAACTCTCTCAATGTTACATCACTATGGTCACTTGTGCATTTAAGAGGGGCACACAGAGCCCTTGCCCACTCCACCTGTCTAGCATATCACCTCTACCTCACTCCCAGTAACGGTATGAGGTCCCGCCGTGCACCTAGCATGGACTCCATGCATGCACTTCACTTAAAGTGATAATAAAGTCTTGTTTTTTTATATAAAGATAACAAACATGTTATACTTACCTGCTTTGTGCAGTGGTTTTGCACAGAGCAGCTTGGATTTTCCTCTGCGGCTCTCTTGGCCCCTCCCTCCTGCCTAGTACCCCCACAGCACCCCCTCTCTCCTCTGAATGGCTCCCGCTGTTTTTCTCAGCCAATGAGTAGAGTCCTGGATAGCCAAATCTCTGATACAACATCACTGGATCAAGAGAGAGCTCAGGTAAGTATTAGGGAAGCTGAGGGGGGCTGCTGCACACAGAAGGTTTTTTTTATCTTAATGCATATAATGCATTAAGATAAAAAAATAAACCTTCTGCCTTTAGAACCACTTGAACTCTTTCTCTTCTGTACCTTTGTTGCAGGTGCTTTGGTGCAGATCTGTTCCTTTTGCTATGGGAGATGGATTGCTGCAGAAGAATTGCTGACAACAACCACGCGCACACACTTACGACAGGCCCACTAGAGAAACCTTTGTTACCCTCGGAAAACACTGTATCTTCACACATTATCTTACCACCAATGTGTTTGTAGCTATGTGTATCGGTTATTTGCATGACACTCCTTTAGTAACTTCAGATCAGGCAAAGGCAAATTTTCAAATGCTTTACTTTAATAAATGAACATGATGACATATACGGACAACAGTCCAAAATAAGTGCAGTCTTTTCCTAACATCCCTAGTTCTTAACTTTAGATGTGTGGCTGCCACAGCATACCTTCATAGGAAAAAGTTCATTCTTGGCAGAGTCCATAATGGTGGAATACAATATTGGCATCTTCACGGTGGACTGCAGGTCCCAGAATCCCCCTAGGTAGCGGGCAACTCCAACGTCAAAAATAGCAGTGAAGAAGGCCCGGTCTCTCCTTTTAGTATGAGCCTCCTCAGTAATACAGAACCCTTAGTAAGACAGATCCATAGCAAGACAGACCCTTAAGACCTGGGTCGGGGGGGGGGGGGGGGGTTGGACCATTCTATT
>BLSH010117388.1:115004-138174 GCA_018402905.1 Glandirana rugosa | reverse complement strand
TGATCAATTTTCAATGATTGGCACCAGAGCTTGTAGACTCTATAACTTTCACAGAGACCAAATAATATCCACCAATTTGGGTTATTTTTACCAAAGATATGTAGCAGTATAAATTATCGCCCAAATTTATGAAGAAAAATTACTTTTTTGCAAAATTTTTCAATACAAACTAAAAAAAAGTGTTTTTTTTTCAAAATTTTCGCTACTTTTTCGCTTATATTGAAAAAAATAAAAAACCCAGCAGTGATTATATACCACCAAAAGAAAGCTCTATTTGTGAGAAAAAAATGATAAAAATTTTGTTTGGGTACAGTGTACCATGACTGAGTAATTGTCATTTAAAGTGTGAGAGTGCTGAAAGCTGAAAATTGGTCTGGTAAGGAAGGGGGTGTAAGTGTCCTGTATGGAAGTGGTTAAAACCACTTCCCTACCAGCGCCGTAAATAGGCGGCGGCTGGCTTTGAGCGGCTCTACCGGGACATAGCCTGCAGCTGCAGGCTATATCCCGGCATAATTTTTTAGAGCTGGCTGTCGGCTATCCAGGGGTAAGGACCGATTCGGCTCAGGAGCCGCTTGGTCATTATCACAGGGGGCGGGAGGGGACACCCCCCCTTCCGCCGCCTTCCGCCACTCTTCTCCGGGAGACCGGAGCGACAATCCGGCGCCTCCGCTGGCTGGAAGGAGACCTGATAGAAGCCGTAATTGGCTCCAATCGGGTCTCCTTCGGCAAATTCCGGTAGCGACGTCACATCGTCACTTCCGATTTACTCGGCGGCTAACAGCGCCAATTTAAAAAAAATTACAGTATTCAGAATCGCCGTTTTTGGCGATCTGAATACTGTGAAGTGCAAAGGAGGGATGGGGGGTCTTTTCGACCCCCCATCCTTCCAAAAAGTGTACCTGTCACCATATATTACTATCACAAGGGATATTTACATTCCTTCTGATAGCAATAAAAGTGATCAGATTTTTTTTTAAAGGAACAGTGTTAAAAATAAATAAATAAATAAAATAAATAAATAAATAATTTAAAGCGCCACCGTCCCCGCTAGCTCGCGCAGCAAAGAAACCGCATACGTAAGTCGCGCCAGCATATGAAAACGGTGTTCAAACCACACATGCGAGGTATCGCCGCGATCGCCAGAGTGTGAGCAATAATTCTAGCAAAAGACCTCCTCTGCACCTGTAACCTGGTAACCGATAAAAAATTTTAAAGCGTCGCCTATGGAAATTTTTAAGTACCGGACTTTGTCGCCATTCCGCGAGTGCGCAAAATTTTCAACCGTGTCATGTATGGTATCTATTTACTCGGCGTAACATCCTCTTTCACAATATATAAAAAAATTGGGCTAACTTTACTGTTGTCTTATTTTTTAACTCAAAAAAGTAAAATTTTTCCAAAAAAAAAATCGCGCTTGAAAGACCGCTGCGCAAATACCGTGTGACAAAAAGTATTGCAACGATCGCCATTTTATTCTCTAGGGTGTTTGAAAAAAAAAAAAATGTTTTGGGGTTCTAAGTAATTTTCTAGCAAAAAAAAAACATTTTTAGCTAGTAACCAACAAATGTAAAAAAGGGGCCCGGTTGGTAAGTGGTTAAGCTAGCCAAACATGCATTCAATTTAGGCAATTCTTTGCTGAATTTGCTGAAGCTTCAGGTCCCATTCACACAGGGGCGATCCGACCTGGCGCGAATTTGCTAGGCAATTGCAGCGCGACTTTCAGCGCGACTTACAACACGACTTATGCCAGGCGACTTTGCCTGTGGCCAATCAGATAAGGGAGGGAGGGGCTGGCCCCAAACATAAATTCTATTCTTTTCACTGTAAAGTTGCTTGCATTAACATGGGGATCCGACTTGGAGGCGACTTCCATTCATTTCTATGGGCACAAGTCGGATAGAATTTGCCTTGAGTCGCGCAGGAACTTTTTTCTGAAGTCGGAGCGACTTAGTAGCGTACATTAAGACGGCTCCCAGTCATTTCAATGGGATTTCAGATGTCAAGCGACCTGGGGCGACTTGAGGCTACCCTGTGTGAATGGGGCCTAAAGGTGCCAGGAGGAAAATTGTTGGCTAAACAATGACTGCATCCAATCAGCTGCAGTCGCCATTTGGGTATTCCGACAGCTGCGGGCACAGACTGTCAGAATACAACAGCAATCAGTGGAGATTCTTCCAGCTGTGCCGTTTAGTGTGGACGGTGGACACTGTGCGATTTGTTTTATTCAGCATGCAGGACGAGGGAAAGAAATCTATGCATGTATGGCCAGCTTCATTCCTCATTTAGCTCAGCCTACAAGTAAAGATAAACTCATTAGTGTGTTTGTACATGGCATAAAGACAGCGAGTGCTTGCTGCAGATTTGTTTGCTGGGAGGTCAGCCATGGGCTGTTTGTTAAAACAAACCAACAAGCAAGTAAACAAACGACGTATCTGTCTGTTTTGGCAGCTGTGCCACAACAAAGCCACACGGCCGCGTCCTGCGAAAAGCGAAAATATAAGTGGGGGAAAATGTCTGCTAAGGATCTCATGGCAGAGATGATCCCAGTGTTTGACATTGGATTTCAAATCTTCTGTGTCTACTCGTTAAAGCGTAATTATATCCGAGAGCTCTGTTTTTCCTTGTACAAATATGTAAACTTCCAGTATAAAGGCAAAATTATTTTCTTTAGTTTTAGATAGAGGGGAGAGAACCTCCGTCAAGTTTTTATTGATGTCTGTGCCCCCAATAGAAGCCTCTCTCTTTTTCTTGTATAACATTTAGGGTTGCCACCCATTCAAGATTCATCCAGACAGTCTGGGTTTTGAATCATGTGTCCGGCATTCAGGTCACCTGAAACCCGGACACAATATTCAGAATGGACTGTGGCTCACCAAATAGAACCACCCAGTACATAGGTGTGCACATGGGCCCCACCTCCATACACAAACAGGGGAGGAGAGAGGGCTTGATCTCCTCCTCCTCCTCCTTCTGCCCCTACCCCTCTGTCTGCCCACCCACACACCAATCCCCGGAATTCTGTGCCTCAGGGAAGGAATGTGTGGGCTGGAAGTCTGAAGCTCAGCAACCGGCAGATACATCGTGGATGAAAGGTTTCGATGTCTTATCCTCCATCCTTGGGTGAGTGAGCTCACCATCCACTGTCTGTGACTGAAGTCATCCCAAATTTTGGGTTATCACCAGAACAGAAGTAGAGGGGAAAACTTCCAATGGGGACACTAGTTCTGGTAACAACCAGGTGTTCCCTCACTTTGGCTATGGGACAGGAAGTGAAGGGAAATATCCCCAATGAGACATGGATGGCCAAAAAAAATTCCCCTCCCTTATTCTACCCAAAATGAAAAAAATTTGTTCTACTTTAAATTAGTATTAAACCCACTTTTAAAGAAAAATGCTTACAGTTAGGGCCAAGGAAGAGACCCAAAGGCTACTTTTATCATAAATGCTTCCCTATCCTGTACATTGAGTTGCATGCATTAATGGCACCCGATCTGTTCCACAATCATGTGACCCCATGTGCATGCGTGGGAGTGACATCATTGCAGCCCGACCATTCAAAGAATGAAGAGACAGAACCTGGATGGAAGGCCAAGCAAAGATGGTTAAACCTCAGTGCTGGGAGCACATTATGACAGGTAAGTCTGTCATAATGTGCTAGTATGTACTAGTACTAGTACATTAAAACTTGAACCTGCAGCAGGGCCATTTTTTTATGTCTTTACCATGAGTTTACTACCGCTTTAAGGAACCAGTAGTCCCCTGTAAGAATAAGAACTCTTAAATGAATCAGGCAGAAGATGATAGGCATGTGATGTGGCCATTTTCAGCCAGGTCATGGCAGCAAACCTTATTTAGAGAAATTGTTACCTCCTTTCAAAAGCAAATCCTTCATGTTTCCTTCTCCCCACTCCCCTAAACAAAAATGCTCAATTGAGGAGTATTTGTTTCATGGAAGGGCTAGCTAAAATGTTGGGCTTGCCCGCACATGCAAGTGTTCTAGCACTGCAGGTTCGCAGGTTCATCTTCCTCTTCAGCCTGGAGAACAATGTGAACAAAAGAGTATTGAAGAAAGTCTCCCTGTAGCCGCACATCGGAACTATCCCATCAGTTAGTGATGTGTGGTAACCTTAGCCTGGGCTCCAACCAAGCTATGTCCCAACACGTTTTGCGCCACCCATCTGAGCTTAATGGATTCCCATGATTAAGCTTCAAGGTGTGGAGCGAAATGCGTTTTGGCGTGGCCAGGTTGAAGTCCAGGCTGAGGTTGCCACATGTTACTAACTGATGGGATCGTTCCAATGTGCAGCTACAGGGAGACATTCTTTAATACTCAGTGATGGTAGGAGCCAGGAGGAGCTCTCTCCTAAGCCAGCACTCACAGCAGTGGATACTGAAGACTTGCATCCCTCCTGAAGCCTGAGCGGCTCACACATTGGGTAACAGAAGAGTAGTGACATGATCAATTCTTACACTAAATCTCACTCCACTGCTATTTTTGCAGGATGAATTCCAGACAAAACATAGATTTCCAGGATACTGCTTAAGCACAATTAACATTTCTAGATGATATGGCAGCTTGCTTATTATTATTTTTTAATTCTGCTTGGTATGTTCCTCTAACCCCCCCCCCCCCCCCTGTTTTGTGCTTGTTTGACATTTCTGATTCGCTATGTTTTTTTTACTTCCATTTTTGGCTTCATTGAATAAAGAGATCCCCTAGAATGATCTCTAATGCCTTTTCACCACTACAAGAATTCCAGAAAACCGTATTTGTAACCTGTAAGCCTGGAATAAACCACATCGCATTTCACTATGCATCTTCTTGGTGGGTTGACACTGCCTGTGGATATTGTTGAGTTAGCAAGCTGTCTTACCGGCTGCACAGACTGGGTCTCAGGGTGTGTTGATAGCATAAAACTAAATCTGAAACATCCTATAAGATAGAAAATGCCAACAAACAAGTTTGGTTCTAACATGTTTTGCTTCTCTTTTGCCTTAGGAATCCATCCATACACACTTTACTTACATGGTGGGAATTTACCGCCTTATATAAGATGTACTTGCTTTAGTATACACGGTATCTCACAAAAGTGAGTACACCCCTCACATTTTTGTAAATATTTTATTCTAACTTTTCATGTGACAACACTGAAGAAATGACACTTTGCTACAATATAAAGTAGTGAGTGTACAGCTTGTATAACAGTGTAAATTTGCTGCCCCCTCAAAATAACTCAACACACAGCCATTATTGTCTAAACCACTGGCAACAAATGTGAGTACACCCCTGAGTGAAAATGTCCAAATTGGGCCCAAAGTGTCAATATTTTGTGTGGCCACCATTATTTTCCAGCACTGCCTTAACCCTCTTGGGCATGGAGTTCACCAGAGCCTCACAGGTTGCCACTGTAGTCCTCTTCCACTCCTCCATGACAACATCACGGAGCTGGTGGATGTTAGAGACCTTGTGCTCCTCCACCTTCTGTTTGAGGATGCCCCACAGATGCTCAATAGGGTTTAGGTCTGGAGACATGCTTGTCTAGTCCATCACCTTTACCCTCAGCTTCCTTAGCAAGGCAGTGGTCGTCTTGGAAATGTGTTTGTGGTCGTTATCATGTTGGAATATTGCTCTGTGGCCCAGTCTCCGAAGGGAGGGGATCATGCTCTGCTTCAGTATGTTACAGTACATGTTGGCATTCATGGTTCCCCTCAATGATCTGTAGCTCCCCAGTGCCGGCAGCACTCATGCAGCCCCAAACCATGACACTCCCACCACCATGCTTGACTGTAGGCAAGACACACTTGTCTTTGTACTCCTTACTTGGTTTCCGCCACACACGCTTGACACCATCTGAACCAAATAAGTTTATCTTGGTCTTATCAGACCACAGGACATGGTTCCAGTAATCCATGCCCTTAGTCTGCTTGTCTTCAGCAAACTGCGGGCTTTCATGTGCATCATCTTTAGAAGAGGCTTGGGATGACAGCCATGCAGACCAATTTTATGCAATGTGCAGCGTATGGTCTGAGCTCTGACAGGCTGACCCCTCACCCCTTCAACCTCTGCAGCAATGCTGGCAGCACTCATACGTCTATTTCCCAAACACAACCTCTGGATATGACGCTGAGCACGTGCACTCAACTTCTTTGGTTGATCATGGCGAGGCCTGTTCTGAGTGGAACCTACCCTATTAAACAGATGTATGGTCTTGGCCGCCATGCTGTAACTCAGGGTTTCAGGGTCTTAGTAATCTTCTTATAGTCTAGGACATCTTTATGTAGAGCAACAATTCTTTTTTTCAGATCCTCAAAGAGTTCTTTTGCCATGAGGTGCTATGTTGAACTTCCAGTGACCAGTATGAGAGAGTGAGAGCGATAACACCAAATTTAACACACCTGCTCCCCATTCACACTTGAGACCTTGTAATACTAACGAGTCACATGACACCGGGGAGAGAAAATGGCTATTTGGGCCCAATTTTGGACATTTCCACTTAGGGGTGTACTCACTTTTCTTGCCAGCCGTTTAGACATTAATGACTGTGTGTTGAGTTATTTTGAGTTGACAGCAAATGTACACTGTTATACAAGCTGTACACTCACTACTTTACATTGTAGCAAAGTGTCATTTCATCATTGTTGATACATGAAAAGATATAATAAATTATTTACAAAACTGTGAGTGGTGTACTCACTTTTGTGAGATACTGTATTTAAGCTGCGACACACTGAATCATCAGAGTGGTCACACCTATATCCCTTGTGTTGCTCCATCACTATCACATATAACAGTTCTAATATCATAACTGGCAGCGTTCAGCACTTATCAAGTCTTAGTAGACATTGCACATAATCCTAATCCCTCTGCAAAACCTAAGGCCTAAAAGGTTCAGCATTTTTAATACTTTCTTGTCCAATCATTTTTATTAAGGTCATAAACCATACAATCAAGTACCTCTAGCTAAGAGAACTCAGATTGCTTCCCCATCAGGTCCTTAAAGTGGTAGTAAACCCTCCTATCATTTTCAGCCAAGGAAGCTGCCATCTTGGCCTCTGTTTAATCTACAACTGCTCTGATGCTGCACATGTGATCAGCTATGTCACCAGCCATTGGATGGTTTGACAGTATGGTTTAGAACACAACCAATGGGAGTGTTACATTTCCGGCACATGCCGGAAATGTGACTGGTTTTTAACCTGTTAAATGCATGAGTTTACTACCGCTTTAAGTTTGATTGACAGCACATGGCAGTGGGTGGGTGTTGAGTTGAGTGGGTGGAGCCTGATGGGGAACTGAATTCCCCATCAGGCCTGGCCTCCTGTGTATCCCCTCATTGCCCAAATATAGGCATTGCCATATATGGGCAATATCGTCAGGCAGTTTCCCCAACCCTTTACTTTCAGCTTTCAGCAGTGAAATTTGTTGGCTTGCAGCTGAATGGGGCCTGGATGAGTCATTGGTTGCTAGGAAGCTGGTGACCTACCAGCAACAAGCCCTGTGCAGGAAGCTGTCACTAGGGATGGGCTAAGCGATCCCCTGTTCAGTTTGCACCAGAACTTTTAAACATTGCGAAAGTTCAGATCCAAATAATGAACCCCATTAAAGTCTAGGGGACCCAAACGTGAAAAATCAAAAGTGTCTATTTTGAAGGCTTATATGCAAGTAATGGGCAAGTAATTGGGCATACAATGGTTGTGTGGGTCCGGCCACTGCCCTGGGGGACATGTAACAATGGAAAAAATGTTTGTGAAAAACATAATTTTTACATGAGCAGTGATTTATTGATGCTTAAAGTGAAAGCATAACATTTAAAAATTCCTTTCAATATAGTGTCTGGGGTGTCCCCTTAGTCTACCTGTAAAGTGGAACATCTGTACTGTGTATAGAAGTTGCTGCAGCAATAATTGTATTTATAAAGCCGAAAAAAATGACATTTTCCCTGCAAGCTTTCTTTATTTTGTAAGCAACGGCTTGGGGAGCCAGTCTGTATGAGAGGCCACAATGTAGTGCACTGGGAACAAGATTAGAGATTTTTAGGATAAATTCTAGTGTCTCTTCCACAGACTTTAGAATGAAGTAAGGGGTGCAGAAAAATTGGTCTTTGGGTGTTACTGGCGCCTTCACACCGTAACCCTATTGAGGTACTCTTGATGAAAGCAAGAATTGGCCTTGCTGTAAAAAAATGAAATGATATGCACCTGTCAAACAGGTGCGGACAAATTGGTCTTTGGGTGTTAATTGTGACACCAAAAACATTCTTCCAGATGAAATCAACATCCATATCCATAGGCAGCCTAGAAGTCCTGCAAAGATTCCCCATCCCAAAAACACTTAATCTGCGACATTGGCATCAGGGGCTTCTTAGCTGCTGGCAATCCAGGACTGATTCATTTTGATAAAAGTCAGACGGTCCAAATGCGTTCTGTTAGCAGTAACAAAACCTCCAGCAGCACTGAATGCCCGTTTGGAAAGCACACTGGATGCAGGGCCACCCAGCAGCTCAATTGCATACTGGGCATAGGCAAGTCCTGCCCAGTGGTCTATTCTCATGACCCAGTAAGCCAGTGGATTGTCAACTGGAAAACTCTCCATCTCTGTTTTCGCTCCTAGATAATCGTCTACCAAGTGATGCAGATGCTGCCAATGGAATGGGGCAGCTGACAGCTGTGGGCAGCAAGGACTAAAAAATTTAGAATGCATCACTTAGGTGGCCACCTTCTCCACCACTCCTCTCTTGACCATCAGAAGCCTCAAAACCACATTTTCCACTACACTGCAACCTACCAGAGACGAGAAAAGCATTTGATAAACTCCTCTTTAAGGTGTCCTCAAGAGATTTCATCTTCTGCATTCTCTGTGGGGACGGGATGAGTTCTGAGACTCTTCCCTTGTGATGGTGGTCAAGGAGGGTTGCCAACCAATAGTGATCCTTCTCTTTTACGCCACTTATTCTTGAGTCCCTCCACAGGCTTTAAAGCATGAGGGAGCCCATGCACCGCAAATTTGCGGAGGCATGAGAAGCAGACTCCTCGGGGTCAGTCAGGATTACTGTATCTGGAGCTGCCTCCTCCCAGCCACGTACTACTGCCAAGGGTTTTGGGGATGGAAAGCCATCTCTCACTGTTTGACGTATGTCTTCCTCTGGTTCAATGCCTCCAAAACTGCAAGTATTGCTTATACAACCTTTGCCAATCCGAAAAGGCTTTGTGTGCATTAATAGAATACACCACTTGCCGTGATTGACTCAGCGCGGTACATAGAGTATTACAGCACAGGGACGTTCTGTAAGTAGCCGATGTACTGTATACACATCCAGCGGGCTAAAATATTAATAATAGAGAAGTTATGTATGTAGCAGAAGCTACAGTACTCTATTAGGGCACATCCAGCAGGCTAAAATAATTAATAGTGACATTTTGTAACTAGCTGAAGCTACAGTACCTGGCGTATAAGACGACCCCCGATTTTTGGGGTATCTTTTTTACTATAAAATGTCATCTTATACACCGGAAAATACGGTACTCATCCAGAAGATTTCCTGAGAGGATGTAAAAATATTTGGGCAATGCTGAGTCACACAGGAGGAGGACCTGATGGGGAACTGGTCTTAGAGCTCCCCATTAATGCTCCACCACCCCAACTCCACACCCTGCTCACTGCAATGTGCTGTCAATCAAAAACAAGGGGGACTGGATGTAAATCTGTACTGAAAGGGAAGTCTGCTATTGCTGACCTTTCCTTCTGAAAATGCTAGTTGCCTGGCTATCATGCAGATTCAGTGGCTTCAGTGCTTCCTCAAGCACAAGTCTGAGAATGGGGCCTTTCTTATCTTCATTCTTGCTTCAGGACAGTGATTCAAAAATGATTGGAGACAAGGTCAATGGGGAGACTAACATTCTCCGAAGAAGGTCAACAATGACATCCCACATACGTCTCTCAGCACTGGTTTGCTTTAATGGAGTGGCATTGATGGGGGACAGCAGAGGAATCTTCATCTCGGGCTTACAAGGCTTTCGGTGGAGGATGATGGGAGCAGAGAAGACAGTCAACTAAAGCCCTGTAGAATTGCTGAAGCCGAATAAGATCCACGACTCACATCTGCAGAATTCATTAGGGCAGTTTGATTGGGCCGCGTTAAACAAAGATGGGATAGGGTTACATGCATTTTCTGTGGGAGTCCGGCTTGGATTTCAGCCTGATGATTTAGTCAGGTGTAAGCATGGAGTTTCCAATTTGGAGGAATAAATCTAAAGTGATTTTATTACCCTCTGTTTTACCCTGACACCCAGCTTCACCCCGACTCCCTGTCAAAACAGATGATGTGTTTATATACGCAGGCCACACGGCTTTGCATGGCCCTGCAATGTAGCGGAAAAGACATAAAATGCATGCAGGCCCAATAAGACACCAATATTTCATGGCTGGAGCTTTTCATTCCTCTGCAGTCATTTTGTCCTCTTCCAAAATTCTTTGCATTCTGTACGGTGAAGCATGTGCTGTGGCCCACAGCTGGGTATCCCCCACGTGAAAAGATTTCACTCTTGCTTCAGTAATATACACATTTGTTTTAGATCACTTGGACACCCTCAGTGAGAAGATGGCTGTGTGTGTTATTTAACCGGTTCCTGACCGGCTCGCATACATTTACTGCTGCAGAGTGGCACTGCAGCGCGAATCGCTGTCTATAAACAGTGGCTGCCGCATGAGCGGCTAGCGGGGGGAAGCGCGCCGCCTGCGCGGCTCTCATGCCCGCCACACTCTCCAGCAGTGTGGCTGCAGCTCGGGTGGACTAGATGCCTGCCAGCGAGCCGCGATTGCCTGGCACAGAAGAAAAACGGGAACCGCCGATGTGAACACGGCGGTTCCCCGCTCTTTCAGGCGGCATGTGAGAGATCTACTGATCCCTGTCACTGGGATCAGTTAGATCTCTTATGCCCCTGGCAGCCGTGCTCCCTCACAGTTAGAACACACCTAGGGAACACAGTTAACCCCTAGATCACCCCAGGCAGGGTAACTCCTTCACTGACATTTACACAGTAATCAGTGGATATTTAAATTTCTGATCGCTGCATAAATGTCAATGGTCCCAAAAAAGTGTCAAAAATGTCCAACATGTCCCCTGAATATCGCAGTCCCGGTAAAAATCGCAGATCGCCGCCATTACTAGCAAAAAAAAATTGTAAAAACGCCATAAATGAATTCTCATGGTTTGTAAACACGGCAACTTTTGCGCAAACCAATCAATAAACAGCGATCACAATTTTTTTTTACCACAAATATGAGGAAAAATATATATTGGCCAAAACTGATGAATAAATTTGTTTCTTTATATATATTTTTTTTATATGTATTATACCAAAAAGTAAAAAATATTGTTTTTTTTTTTCAAAATTGTCGCTCTTTTTTTGTTAATAGCGGTGATCAGAAATGACGCAGAGGGGATCAAATAACACCAAAAGAAAGCTCTATTTGTGGGGAAAAAAGGATGTCAATTTTGTTTGGGTACAACGTCGCACGACCACGCAATTTACAGTTAAAGTGACGCAGTGCCAAATCGTGAAAAGTGCTCTGGTCCTAACATGGGAAATCCTTCCAGTCCTTAAGTGGTTAAAGGGCTTCAGTACAAAAAGAAAACACTATTTCCCAGCCACCAGCCATACTAGCTGGAAAAAGGGGCCTTTAAAGCTGTTTGTAATTCATAGATAGATTCATAGGTGTAGCACTACCCCCGAGGAGCCGCTGGATTTTGGGCATATTTCCTCCTCACAGCTCCAGCTGGATGTTAGTGTTCATTTTGGGAATGTAGGATTTGGATAGGGATTGGGGTTACATGGGATGACCAGAACAGAAGAAATTACAAACTCCAAACAAATTACAAACACTGCACTTACTTACAATACCCCAGGATCCAGGCACATGGGCTATTGCACTTCACTATACTCTCCCACTCAGTCTCCCTTAAAAAGCTAGTCCAAACACAGAGTGTACATCACTCAGGCAAATCAATGAAATAATCTGCAGCTGTGGGTGGTCACTTCGGCTCTCCACGGTGGATGCAATATAGGAAAACAGGAAATGGCGGCACACCACAGACACGGTCAAATTCTTGAAAGATGTTTATCAATCGTCCAGCCAAACATAAACACAAGATACATTGACGCGTTTCACTCGTGTCACTCGAGCTTACTCATAACAATGATATTGTCCAGATATCAGCTATTTATGGGTGCATCCAACCGGAAATACTCCCACAATCAGCTGATGAATGTCCATATAATCAACCTGGACAAAACAACACTTGAACATAGACATTTAACCACATCAGCCCCGGAAGGATTTACCCACTTCCTGACCAGGCCATTTTTTGCGATACGGCACTGCATCGCTTTAACTGACAATTGCGCGGTCGTGTAACATTGTACCCAAACAAAATTGATGCCTTTTTTTCCCACAAATAGAGCTTTTTTTTCATCTTTTTTGATCGCCTCTGCGCTTTTTATTTTTTGTGCTATAAACAAAAAAAGAGCGACAATTTTGAGAAAAAAAAAATATTTTTTACTTTTTGCTATAATAAATATCCAAAAAGAACAAACAAACAAAAAAATTTCTTTAAGGGAAGGGGTTAACACTAGGGGGCGATCAAGGGGTGTGTCCTAGGGAGGTGTTTCTAACTGTGGGGGCAGTGTACTGACAGGAAGTAGAGATAGATCACTGTTCCTCATTACTAGGAACAGCAGATCTCTCCCTACTTCCCTGACAGAATGGGGATCTGTCTGTTTACACTGGCAGATCCCCGTCCTCTCACTCTGAGGAGGGATTGTGGGTGGCTGGCAGACATCACGGACATCGGCCACGCACATCGGCTCCCGCGTTGCGCCGGGGGCGCGCCCCCTTTAGCTCTTAAAGCGTCCGGCGTACAATGATGATGATTCGCGGAGCCATGCCAACCTGCCGCAGTAAAACTGCGGCAGCTGGTCTCCAAGTAGTTAAAATCGTTGATACAAATATATGGAAGGTAAATTGATACACAAAAAACATATGGAAAAATCATGAGAAAAAAGAAAAAACACAAAAATAATATAAGGAACTGTCATATATGTAATATGATATATGTGTCTGCGGACATGGTAAGTAGTCACAAAATGTAAAACCACAGTTTGTGTCAATACTGAAACCCCCCGCAAAAGGCACCTATAATATTTCTCTAGTATCCTCTTACAGAGGAGGAACATCAGCCCCCCCATTTGGAACCCTGCTCTCTAGCCAAAGACCCCGAGTACATGTGCCCTAGGCATATATACAGTCACCCAGCATGCCATTCTTCTGCCAATGGCCAGGGCTGTAACTACGTCTATGCTCCCATTTGTCAGGTTTCCTCCCACTGTCCATTATGCTTCGTCCTATTGGACCAGCGTGAAACAAGCAGACAACATGAGCAGCATCTGATGAACAATGAGCAGACCCTATCAATGGAGCACTGCTCCCTGGTAGGCAGAGAGCATCTAAATTTACCTAATAGCCTCCCTGGTAGGCAGAGAAACCCAAAACCTATACTCTCTCTCTAGCACCTACCTAGGAGGGTGCTACATGAGCATGGCCGATGTTAGGCCTGAACAAGCCTTGCTATAGGCAGTCCCTGGTGGAGTATATGTGGGTGATTCAATCACGTCTTGGCACCCACCTACACAGGGACTTCCTGTCTCATTCCCAGAATAAAGTCCGGCAAAGCACTGCTCAGCCATTCACAGGAGGCCTTGTATTTTTATGAATAAACACAAGGCTTCCTCTGATTGGCTGAGGTAGGGATAGTGACATCATCCACCCACCTCTCCACCTCAGCCAATCAGTTAATCGACTAGGATCCAAATACACCCAAGATCATTGACACACCTAGTGTTTACATTGCTACATCCTGGCTTTTTTACAGGATGGGGAAGTTGCTGGGCATCTGCAGCAAGCTTTGCAGGAGCAAGCATGCTTTCTGATTCAAAAGCTGCACATGCACAGCGTGCTCTCTCCCATCACAGCAAAAACTTTCCATTCACACTGCCACAGCTCTTTTTTATCTCATACTCTATATGAACATGTAAGCTTATAAATGTCTTTTGTACGGCTGAAGAAATGGGTTTTTCTAGTCATAAATTGTGCCTTTAGGGACACTGAAAGACCCCATCCTGGTTGCATTGTCAAAATTCATTATTGTTTTCTGTTTATGTTATGTTATTTATTTTATTTTGTAAAAAAAAGACTGCTGTGGCTATTTAAGTCCTGTACGTGATTCTGCGCAGAGGAATGGCCGCCCTGCAGTAAATGTACATGGTGCGGTCGGCAAGCGGTTATAAAGTATCAGTAAACCGTCATCATAAAAAATTATCAATAAATGCTGTATTACATGCTTTTCTTACTCATTTTGTTTTCTGTATTCTGCAAAAAAACCTAGTTGATCCTGCTGCTCTCTATCTCCTCCTTCTCTCCATGGCCCCAATTAAGCTAGTAGGGACTTTGCAGTTGTAGTGGTAACTCTGCACACGCTCAGTTTTCAGTGAGATTCTATGCTAAGCATTTCCTCCCTCTCACATCTGACAATAGAGTAACACATGTGAGTGTATATACAGTGGTAAGTGACAGCCCACTCCCTTCCTCCTCCTCCATGCCCACTAACCAGCTAAACACAATGGGGGTGGGATATTACATGTAGATTAATGGAGGCTTCATCTCCCTCTTATTCTAAGACACAGGTTAGAGGGGCATTGCACAGACTGTGACTGGCAGAAATCTGCCCATACCATGTTATTGCCAAAAAATAATAAAATATTTGATTTCAAATATATATTTGTATGACCATTTAAAACAGTTTATTGATATTAATTATTTATTTTTATCTGTATTTCAAAGGTTTTTTGTTTTTTTTGAACATGTGACCAATAGCAGAGGACTTGAAGCTCCTCCTGCTTATGTTTCCCTGCAGACAGGCTGGAAAAGAGCTGGGTCATACAACAGCTGTATATTGAATAGGAAAATAGGTACTTAGATGTTGTTTTTTTTTAACCTCCCTGGTGGTATGATTATTTCAGATTTTTGGTGCTGAAAGCGGTAGCATTATTTTGCACGGATATTTGGTGTTTTATATTGTAGGCCTGTAATTCTTAGGAATAACTCACTTAAATCTGTCCAAACCAGAGTCTAGTAGACATCCTGGGGGTGATAAAGTTTGAAACATGAAATCATAAATTATAATATAATAAATAACTAAAAATAATTATCAAAAATATTAACGTAATAGTAATACAATGTATTCAATAATGCAATCAAACCAAAAACACTAAAATTTGCTCAGTTGCAGAATTGTCGTTGTCGTCACTTTCAGTGTCTGATGATAAATTTCCCAAAAAATCAGTATCACTCAATTCTGGAAATGATTCTTATTTACTATTGGTGTTTTCTAGCTGAACAAAAGCCACTTTTGACGTAAAGGGATGCTTTTTGGTTGCCATGGACATTCTCAAGTTTCCAGGCAGAAAGAATGGCATATATAATATAAAAGTGCATGCAGGGCACTGGGCAAACCACTAGGGACAAAGGGGATGTGAAATTATTTCATACAGTAATGTAATCTTACAGAATACAGTGTACTGTATGTTTACTATGTGTTTCACTTTTTGAATTTGCAACGCGACGCTCGCAGGGAACGGAGCCCGGCACACAGAGGCATCAGGCAGAGGACAGAACCCGCAAACATGGCGGGGGGGCATCCCTGGATCCAGGGGACAAGGTGAGTAACGCTGCCTTGGATCCAGCGATGCGATTCGAGTGTGGCTCGGGGTTACCGCTAATGGTACTGAAATTCCACCCCGAGCCACACTCGGGAATACTGAGATGGAGGTTAATTAAAATAATTAAAGTGGCATCATCCACACACAGAAATAGAAGGGAGAATGTAAATTAAACAGTGAGTGTTTAGTATCACTTTAAATGTGCTCAATGTACCAAATACACAATGTGCACAGGGTTTACCTATGGTTTACCTTATGAAGACTCCTTGCCACCTCCAGACATAATGCTTCTGACAATGCCAAGGTCACCTTGGGTCACCTGACCAAAGCTGGAAAACCCTGTGCTTTGTGGTTCCCCCCCAAAGGGGCTCAAGGCAGGGGAATATCCGGAATGGATGGACTAACCTTTTGAAATTAAGGAGCATAATGATTTGGTCAAACTGGATTTTGACTTTTGGACACTTAACCAGTTCACTAGGGAGGCCTGCCCTCCAGGACCATATATACTCCCAATAAGGGAGTACCATATTTCATTATTAAAGAGAAACTGTCACCTTGCCAATGCAGGTCAAAGTATTGATTTGCTAAAGGCAAATATACTGTTCACTTTGCAAGGAAAGCTGCACTTTGCAAGGGAATTATCCCCAGAGCTTAGTGAATGTGGTGGGGGAAACTTCCCTTGCAAAGTGAACAGTCTACTTGCTTTTTGTAAATCAACCCCAATATCTCTGTAACCCCCGATACTCACTTTACCTCTTTCCCTTCTCTTCCACTGCAGCCACCCAGTGTACTTTTGGGTAAGAATGAGTATGTGACCTCCTCATCTGTGACATCTTTCAGATTTAGCAGGCAATTGATAGGCCTGTGCATTGTCACGTGATCTGTTGAGAGATGATACACCTTCCTATGGTCATTGACATCAGTCATTTCAATGGGAGGAGGAAGAAGCAGTTAGGAATTGCTGGTAAGGTAAAATTAGGAGGGCCAGGGAGAAGGGACCATCAGCAGACGTGGTGACTTTGCCATTTATGAGTAGGGTTCTTTTTAAGGCAGGAGCTAATAAAGAAGTAAAGAAGTACACCTCGCTTGCCCACTGGAGGTTAATAAGTGAAGAAGGTAGAGCTTGGTCTCTTAAGAGTGGACACCCCAAGTGACTTACTTAACTTAGCACATGATGGGTGTATTGTGAGTGTTCACGGGTTTCAATCTTTCAATCTCTGCTCCACCAAATTGGCAGAGGATAAATTTACAGAGATTCGCTCATCCCTGGTAGGTATCCCCCCACCCCCACCCTTTAAATGACCTAAGTGCCAGCGACTACTGAAAATTGCTGGGACAATCTGCAGCTCCTTCCTTTCCGTAAAGAAAGAACAGAGAGTCACATAACAATTTCATTAGCGCATCTCTGTGTAGAAGTAGGGAGATCACATCTTGAAGTAATTGTCTCCTTGCTTAATTAAAACTGAAAACCCTAGCTAAATGTTTTTGTTTCTTTCTCAATGGTTTTCCTTCACTCCTATTCATCTGACAGTGTGCGCCAGAATAGGAAACATTTTCAGGGATACAGGTCAAGGACAAGAGAAATTGCTAGAAACGAGCTTCCAAATACCCATTTCTTCAATTAGCTTTTGTTTTATGCTGTAAAAAAGGTCGTATTTGCCAACCAGAAGGGGCTTTAGTTTAATATGCAAGCAAACAAAACTAATTATGGAGCTGCCATGTTGCAATGCCTATTGTTTCTGAGCTGCAGACTGAGAACAAACAGACATGAGGTTGTGGTTGCCTGGTATTGTGTTAAATAAGAAAAATAAAACTTTAAAGTGCATCAAAAGCCCAAACTTTTCTTTTATTTTATAAAGTAGGGAAGGGTTGGAATCCCCATCAGGTTTTTAACTGTGTCTGTATCTCCACTAGGGAATGTCACCCTCTCTTTCTGTCCTGATGACCTTTGTTGCTCGGGCTAAAACCAATGGGAAATGAAACATTTTATATTAGTCATCTTCCTGTGGGGGGCCCTGTTTTGGTGACAACTGGTTACTTTAGAGCAGCGATCTTCAAACATTTCAGTACAAATGCGATTTTGTATATTTCACAAATATTCGCAGGCCAAAAAAAGTCAACATTAGAAATGATTGTGTGGGTAGGTGCAGGGTGGTGCAGCAGGCAGAAAGCACACGGAGTCCAAGTGCAGTAACAGGAATATATTCTACCAAAAGTTTAGAAGTATACAACAGGACCGGTGGGGAGGCAACCCGACTGGGACCACTTATAAAGTGCAACAGTGAAAGAACAGAAGACTGGAGACCTGGAAATGCCGAAAGTGCCTGCCACAGGAAGTGGAATGCGGCTTCCCCATGACTAAGCTCTGGGGGGGGGGCGGAGTGAAACATATTGGGGGCGTGGCCTGGTCAAAGTCCAGGCTGAGGTTGCCACTCCATTCACCTCCGTAGGATGTTCATGATGTGTGGCATTCAGGGGCCACACCTCTTCCTTTCCTGCTATCGCAGGAGTCAGGACAGGCTCCATCCCATGCTGGCACTCTGAGCAGAAGATGCGGATGCACTTGATTGCATACCCCCCTCCTCCCCAAGCCTGATCGGCACACAAAGAACTAACCGGTCACAGTGGAATGCAGCTTGCAGGTCCATAACCAAAGGGGAGGGTTACCAGAAAGGTTGGTGTAGTCCCTGCGCTTTCCCTACTTCTCCTGAACCACTTCCTGGCTCTAAGTACTGTCCCTGAGAGACAGGTCACCTGTCCCTACTCTAGCCACTTGCAAAATGCATGCCAAACCCGGGAGCCAGGGTCTTAAATAGACTCTGCCTGACCCAAGAAGGCCACCAAAGTCACATGGGGTGCCAGCATCCAATCGGATAGCTGCCTCTCTATGACCAAGGTAACCATGTTCCTCTCGACTACCTCCCCCCATCTGCATTGTGCCACCTACAGTGGAGAATATGGTCTGCACCTACCTACAAATGAATACAATGTAAACAAAGGAAAAAAAAAACTCCAAGATAAACCTGCATATGAGAAGCCCCCCATTACATCAGAATTCCCCCCTTCACATCAGAAGCCTCCCCATCACACCCGAGCCCCCATTCACATTAGAGTTCCCCTTTCACATCAGAACCGCTTTTACATATCAGAGGCCCCTTAGGGCTCCTTCACACTGGTGTTGAGGATGGTGAATCTCCATAGCTGAGCTGCGATTTTACCTAATACTACTACTAGAACAATAAAGAAAACCTTACATAGGTTCTACCCCCTCCCTACTCTATCTATAACTAAAGGAAAATATCTTGTTTTACACACAGGTCGAAATGTGTATTTTCCAGTGCCATGTCTAGGGGAATATCCTCCATCAGATACTACTACTCTCACAAAGAAATACTATATGCCCCGGCTGCTATAGCGGATAGCTACTTTCGTGGCAGGGAAAGTGTTAAAACAAACTTGTCATAACAGAAATACATAGGATGCCATGGCTGGGCATTTTATTTCAGTTCAATGGTCAGTCAATGATTGTTACAAATAAGCAGATCCAATGCCCTGATTTTACGTAGACCTCACATCCTGACTTTTTGTTTCAGGGCAAGAGACTCCTAAACTTTGAAACCAGAGGCAGTCAGGCAACAAGCATTTTCTGAAGCATCAAGAATGGCAGCCTATCTATTTCCTTCCAGATTACTTTTATTTTTAGTTCAGTAATAAAAAAAAAAAAGTTTATAAATTGTTTTGTGGTACATTTGTAAGGGTGAAATTTATAGATATGCATGGGTTTACTTGAATTTGATGGGGTGAATTTAAATGAAACATTTTTAAGAATGAACATTCCAGTTCTTAGGCAGAGCAGGAAATTAATCAGTCAATCCACCCAAAACTGATATTTAAATGTTGTGGGTGTCAGTGAGCTGAAATCACCCTAGGTTATTTCTGTCTCTTGGGTTTGCTCCAGGCTGCTTCTTCCTGTCCTCATCCAGCAGTGCTCTGTGCTGGCAGAGCTGAGTATCAGCCACTCCTCTGAACACAAGTGTCACGGTCAGGGGTCAGGCTTGGAGACCAGTATCCACAGGAGTAGAGAGGCTCCTACTGACCAGCAAGATAGGTGTCACGTACCTGACGGTGGAGTCTGTCTTGTGCAGGGAACAACCGCTCTTGCGCACCCGATTCAAGGACCCCTGGTAGTGGAGACAGAGGCCCAAGAGTGCGGGATGGCACGAGGGCTGGAGGGTCACCGATGATGTAGCGATGCTCCAGGAGACGTGCAGGTAGAAGGATGGTCGTTCAGGCTGGGTCGGCAACAGGCAGGCAGGAAGGTACAAAGGATCAGGCAAAAGAGTAGTCAGAGTCCAAGCAAGGTTCGTTAACGGGCGGGCAGCAGAGGTACAAGGGAGCAGACAATCGGATGGTCGTGGGTAGCCGGGGTCGGTGCAGGTAGCAGACAGCAGGTCAGGACAAGCCGGGTCAACGGGAGGCAGAACAACACGGGAGCAGGTATCAGGAGCTGAGGCTTACAGGTCGGGAACGCTGTAGAATGAGCAGCACTTGTTCTCAGAAGTCTCCAGGTTTAAATAGGCCCATTTGGCGCAGTTTCCGGTGCGTGCGCGCGCACGGGAGCGCGCGAACACGCACGGGAGCACGCGAACGCGCGCAAATGTGCGCACCACCGCGGAAATGCCAGAATTTGGCCAGAAATTGTTCCTTTTCCTAACAATAGGTATGTAAGCAGGCCACCCTGGTGGATGATGCGGGCTCATCCAAGATGCACTAACCGGTATTCACCAGAGCTCCTGATGGTGGAATTGGGTTTTGCTATCAGTACCAGGTCATTGTCCTCAGGATCACCCCACTAGGAGATGAGCAAGCCAGGGTTCAGTAGCAGATATAGTAGGTAAGCATGAAACAGAAGTGTACTCAGTATAAAGCCAAAGGTTGATAACAAATGGTTGCAAGCTCGGATCAAGCAGAAGCATAGTCGTGGAACAAGCCTAGGGTTGGGAACGAGTGATAGCAAAAATACAGACGGCAGTAGGAGTGACAATAGTGAGATATTGGCTGGAGAGAGTACAATAACCTGGCAAACAGGAAGTGCAAAGGCATGATTTAAATAGGAAGTTCAGGGGAGGGGCAAAGGGTTCAAGATTCAAGAGAAACAAGACATAAGGTAAGGTTGACTAAGGAATCAGGCAAGGAGCTATCCTGCATCTCAGGTGGCTCAGCAAAAAGCAGATGTTGCTGGTTCAGATCCAGGTCTTGACAACAAATGTCCTTCCACATACCGGTATGGCAGAGATGGGGAGGGGGATAGTCTGGCAGGTGCTGTAACATTGAAAAGTGCACTGGGTCAGAATCTGCACCTGTTTAGGGGAACAGTCATATTTAGACACAGAGCATAACTTCTGTAATAGAAAAGTGCAGGTAGGATTATTAAAATGGAGGTTGTTTGTGCAAAGTTCCTCTGACTACATACCTGTTTTGTGACTTCAGTTGGGCTTAGAATGTAAACCCAAAACTTTATTTTTAGTTTTATTAGAGTAGGGAAAGGTTAGTGGTGTTGGTGTCTATGTCCCCACTGGTGAGACCTTACTTAATGAGACAGAAATTACTGAAAAGGTGTCACCAGAAAAGAAAATAAGGGAAATATTCCAAGGGTGACACCTGCTTCAATGGTAGCTGGGGGGATTTAGCCTCAGTTTAAAGTGGTTTTCTAACGAATTTGAAATGGTCAAAAAATGATCAACCAATTTGAATTCTGTGTGAAGAATAGCTGGTTATTAAGGAGTGGGCTTCCAGATTCTGATAAGTCACCCCTGCACCCCCACAACCATTGGCCATGGCTGTGGGGAAGAGGCCCTTTCCTTCCTCAACAAAGTACCCCCCATGTTGAGGTCATGTGGCCTGGTATGGTTTGGGGGGGGGGGGGGTGCTCGCTCTTTCTCTCCCTTTTCTGGCCTGCTGGGCTGTATGCTTGGATAAGGGTCTGGTACGGATCTTGGGGGGACCTTAAGCCGTTTTTTTTTTTTTTTTCATTTTGGCATGTGGTTCTCCCTGAAATTTATACCAGACCCGAAGGGCCTGACAATGGATCCGGGGGGGGACCCCACACTTTTTTTCTGCATTTTTCATCGCTGTCATTCATTTGTTTACATTTCAGCTGTCAATGGATAAGCCCTGGTTGTTAATTGGTTGTTAAGGACGTGGCGGCCAGCTCCTTAACAAACAGCTATTCTTCACACAGAATTTAAATTGATCGATAATTTTTCAACCAATCCAATTTCGAATTGTTCTGAAAATTTGTAATTCGTTAGAAAATTAATAAATGAAATAAAATTAAACAAAACTAAACTAAATGAATTCCAAAACAAATCAAGAAACACAATTAGTAACATAACAAATCTATTTGAAATGAAACTAAATACATTTTTCCACTCTGTAATGTCTAGTAGAGGGGGAGTAAAACCCTGCCGTTGAGTCATATTTTTACAGCCCCCAACCGCTCCCCCTTTAGCTGCAGAGGCAGTGGCTGGGGGTGTGCATGTGCCATGGCAAGAATCATACCCCATATTACTTTCAAGTGAATGGGGCCTCCCTGCAAGCGCCCCACATTTGCATGCAATTCACATGGTTGTGGTGCTCTGGTGCAGTGATCAAGGGGTTAAAGCAGGAGGTGAGGAGGTGATACAACACCTCTGCACTGCCTCTTAATTGCTCTCTGAAGAGTGATTCTGAAGCAGATGGCTCTTCAGAGACCAAAGCTGCAAAGGCACAGGACAGGGTGTACAAATGCTGTGTCTGCAACAAGAATCATAATCATGAATCATAATTTACCCCCCCCCCCTTTTTTTCCATTTTCTTCCTCCCTTCCCTCCTCTAGTTCTCACTATTTTCTCTTGAATTCCTTGTTCTTACATAAAAGGAAAAAGGAGTGGCAACTTCATATCTCTCTTTAAGGCTGCTTTCACACTGGAGCGTTTTACAGACGCTATTTAGCTAAAAATAGCGCCTGTAAAGCGCCTCAAAAGTCCCCCCCAATCCACCCCAATACGGTACGTAAAGTTACCGTCCCCGCCATCTCCTCGCCATATAATGGTGAGGGGAGTGGTGGGGTTTCTACGACGAACGTCCTGAAAAACATTGCAGGACGATCGCGTGACGGGGTCACACTTTCGTGAGTCCCAAAAGTGTAACCCCACCTAACCCCCCCTGAAAACTCCGCGAAATGTCCGCGATAAAAATCGATTTATCGCAGACATTTTGCGAGGTCACACTTTCGTCGGAATTTCTCTCTATACTTCAACGGTGAGGAAAAAGGAAAATACATTCTTGTTCCTTAAGTTCTCTTTTATCACTCTTGATCTCCTCCCTTCCCTCCTTCTTTTACCTTTTTTTCCCC
>BLSH010117388.1:104425-114994 GCA_018402905.1 Glandirana rugosa | reverse complement strand
TAATCATGCATCATAATTTACCCCCCCCCCCCTTTTTTTCCATTTTCTTCCTCCCTTCCCTCCTCTAGTTCTCACTATTTTCTCTTTAATTCCTTGTTCTTACATAAAAGGAAAAAGGAGTGGCAGCTTCATATCTCTCTTTAAGGCTGCTTTCACACTGGAGCGTTTTACAGACGCTATTTAGCTAAAAATAGCGCCTGTAAAGCGCCTCAAAAGTCCCCCCCAATCCACCCCAATGTGAAAACCCTGAGTGCTTTCACACTGGGGCAGTGCGCTAGCAGGACGTTACAAAAAGTCCTGCAAGCAGCATCTTTGGGGTGGTGAGGGGAGTGGTAATATACCGCTCCTCTACCGCCCCTGCCATTGAAATGCATGGCAAACGCTGCCGAAGCGGCTGCACACCGCCTCGGTAGCGCTGAGCGCCGGCACTTTTAACCCCTTTTTAAACCCTTGTGGGGGGTTAAAAGTGCGGCGCTCCCGCCCGCATAGCGGAGCCCTATCGCTGGTAAAACTCTGCTAAAACTAGCGGGGTTTTACCGCGACCGTGGGAACCACTCCAGTGTGAAAGTAGCCTTAGGGTTCACCTTGTAGGCTCTGTGAGGGAATGATGACCCTATGCCTGAAATATCCTCTGTTGATTCCTTGAAATCAATGTATCTCCAGCAATTGCTTACTGATTGGATATGCTTTACGATATGTAATTGGTCATACAGTGTCTTGCAAAAGTATTCATACCCCTTGAAATTTTCCACATTATGTCCTGTTACAACAAAAAACATAAATGTATTTTATTGGGATTTTATGTGATAAACCAACAGTGAAGTAGAAGGAAAATGATAAATGGTTTTCAAATTTTTTTTACAAATGAATATTTGAAAAGTGTGGCATGCACTTGTATTCAGACCCCCCCCCCCCGCCCCCGAGTCAATATTTTGTAGAACCGCCTTTCCCTGCAATTAAAGCTGCAAGTCATTTTGGGGAAGTCTCTTCTAGCTTTGCACATCTAGAGAGGACATTTTTGCCCATTCTTCTTTGTAAAATAGCTCAAGTTCTGTCAGATTGGATGGAGAGTGTCTGTGATCAGCAATTTTCAAGTCTTGCCACAGATTCTCAATGGGATTTAGGTCTGGACTATGACTGGGCCATTCTAACACATGAATATGCTTTGAACTAAACCATTCCATTGTAGCTCTGGCTGTATATTTAGGGTTGTTGTCCTGCTGTAAGGTGAACTTCTGCCCCAGTCTCAAGTCATTTGCAGACTCTAACAGGTTTTCTTCTAAGATTGCCCTGTATTTTGTTCCATCCATCTTCCCATCAACTCTGACCATCTTCCCTGTCCCTGCTGAAGAAAAGCATCCCCACAACATGATGGTATCACCACCATGTTTCACGGTGGGGATGGTGTGTTCAGGGTGATATGCAGTGTTAGTTTTCAGCCACATGTAGCGCTTTTGAATTTTTCTGCTTAACAGGAGAGCAGATAGGTAAATTTAGATGCTTTCTGCTCATCAGAGAGCCTTGATTTGAGTAGGGTCTGCTCAGTGTGCTCTGGTGCTGATTCATGTGGTCTAGAAAGTTTTACAATGTCCGGTAGTATGGGTTCCTATTGGACAGTGGGAGGAAAACCCAGCCAGTGACAGCAGGTGTATATGGATGTAGTTCTGACCAATTAGCGGGGAGGTGCCCCACTGCATTTTGGGTGAATACATTCATATAAAAAGGAGCACATGGGCTCAAGGTCAGGAGTTTCTGCCCACCCAGACCTCAGGGGTGGAGGTGTGTGTTCAGCTCCTGGCTGCTAGGCCTGAGGCCTATCCAGGAGGCTGTTGGATGCTGGGCCTGGTCAAGGCCTAGCTGGAGTTGCTGAAGCTGCTCTGCAAGCTGAAAGCAGATGGACGTCCTTGGATCCTGTCTGGTATCACAGTGGCAAAGTGTCGCTTGGAAGTTGGAAGAGAGCTGCCGAATGTCCTGGGACATGGTGTGAGTACAGACCCCCAAAAAGGGATACCTGAGACTGAGTTGCTAGAATCCCCCTCCTGCTCCTCATGGTCAGCTAACTGGGTGTGTGAGCTAGAAAGGAGACACTGGTGAGTGTCTTGAAGAAACAAAGTCCGGCCTATCCTCTTCTGCTTAAAAAGGGACTTGTTTCACTGAAATCAGCCTGCCATTAAGTGTCGTTGGTAGTCTGCTACACAGAGCTAGAAAGGACACACTGGTGAGTGTCTTGAAGAAACAAAGTCCAGCTTATTCTCTTCTGCTTAAAAAGGGACTTGTTTCACTGAAATCAGTTTGTTACTTGTGTCACTGGGATCAGCTTGCTACCTGCGTCACTGAGATCAGTCTGCTATGTAGTGCCACTGACAGTCTGCTGTATAGATATAGAGAGAAGCTGGCCTCGCTTGGAGTCAGTTAACTTGGAGTATCCCATCCATTCCCTTCTCCTATCCAAGTTCTACAATAAAGCATCAAAACGCATCCCCTACACTGGTCATTGGAGTAATGAGCAGGATTGTGTGTGCACCTGACAGTGAGGAAATATGTTGTGACTGGCTGCAGGATAATCAGAGGGAGGCCCGGGACAAATAAATCAGCAGCTCCTTCGGGGGTACCGCTACACACACATAGAGTTTTGCTTTTAGGCCAAAAAGTTAAATTTTAATCTCATCTGACCAGAGCACCTTCTTCCACATGTTTGCTGTGTCCCCCACATGGCTTCTCGCAAACTGCAAATGGGACTTCTTATGGCTTTTTTTCAACAATGACTTTCTTTCTGCCACTCTTCCATAAAGGTCAAATTTGTGGAGTGCATGACTAATAGTTGTCCTGTAGACAGATTCTCCCACCTGAACTGTGGGTCTCTGCAGCTCCTCCAGAGTTACCATGGGCCTCTTGGCTGCTTCTCTGATTAGTGCTTTCTTTGCCCGGCCTGTCAGTTTAGGTGGACGGCCATGTCTTGGTAGGTTTGCAGTTGTGTCATTCAGGCATACCCCACTTTTGAGTACACATTGGGACCAGAGCATGTATGTAAAATGAAAATGTACTTAAAGTGAAGCAATACCTTTTTTCATTTCTCAATGCATGTAAATACACTGGCTCTATGGGAAATCTTGGTCAGCTTGACAAGGCACTGCTCCCGGTTTTTAACATTTAACATTGGCATCTATGGGAAATCTTGGTTAACTTAACATGCCACTGCTCCCGAACCATAAGTGATAAGAATGACACCAAATTTAGGCAGCATGTTAATGGAACTACAACATGGTAGATTACCTAGGCAAGCTGGCTCATACTCAAAATGGGATATGTTGTAGTCCTGGGTCCTTTCTCGGTGCTCCCCAGGTTTGGTGTCCCTGTCATTTATGGTTCGGGAGCAGTGACATGTCAAGCTGACCAAGATTTCCCATAGACGCCAATGTTAAATGTTAAAAACTGGGAGCAGTGCCATGTCAAGTTTACCAAGATTTGTGTCCGTATTCGCGAGTGTATGTAAAGTTAGTGTACGTAAAGTGGGGTATGCCTGTACTCTTTCCATTTTCAGATGTTGGATTGAACAGTGCTCTGTGAGATGTTCAAAGCTTGGGATATTTATTTATAACCTAACCCTTCTTTAAACTCTCCACAACTTTATCCCTGACCTGTCTGGTGTGTTCATTTGCCTTCATGATGCTGTTTGTTCACTAAGGTTCTCTAACAAACCTCTGAGAGTTTCACAGAACAGCTGTATTTATACTGAGAATAAATTACACACAGGTGGACTCTATTTACTAATTAGGTGACTTCTGAAGGCAATTGGTTCCACTAGATGTTAGTTAGGGGTATCAGGGTAAAGGGGACTGAATACAAATGCACACCACTCTTTTCACATATTTATTTGTAAAAAAAAAATGAAAACCATTTATCATTTTCCTTCCACTTCACAATTATGTGCCACTTTGTGTTGGTCTATCATATAAAATCTCAATAAAATACATTTACGTTTTTGATTGTAACATGACAAAATATGGAAAATTTCAAGGGGTATGAATATGTTTTCAAGGCACTGTATTGATGTCTATATACTATTAATGTAATGATTTGGATTTGCCTTTTTCTGGTGTAAATAAAATATTTGAAAATAAAAAAAAAAGTCGGAGCGCATGTTGCACCAATGTGAACTGGGCCTTAAAGTCTATTGCCCCTACAACGCTTTTCCATACACATGTATCCTGTCTAAATTGTCCCTAGTATGTGTATGAATGTGAATTAGGGACCTTAGATTGTACGCTCCTTGAGGGTATGGACTGATGTGAATGTACAATGTATATGTAAAGTGCTGCATAAATTGACAACGCTATATAAGTACCTGAAACAGATAAAATAAATAAACTGTGGAAGGTATTTCAGAAGAAGTTACAAAAACAGAAACATGGTGGAACAAGAGCCATCCAGGGCATCTTGCCCTTCATCCTTCTGTATATCTTTCATTTCACCATATAGAACTCATCACATGCGGGTGAGGCTATTGTCCTTTCCATTTGGCTGGAGGGAGCCCTGTAACACATTAAGTGACAGCTGTTTAGATGCCTATGATAAATGTCACTAATGAGCGGTAAGATCACACAAAGTGACTGACCTACAACTCTAATTATTAGCTCGTCTGTCTTGTTTTTCCAGCCTAGAAATGTAAACAGTTGTCATGTGTATGGGACAGGGGTGGTCCTGTAAATGGGAATCTTGGCACAGGATACTGCCCAGTCCTCTGGTAGTAGCACCACTGGTTATTAAATAGAGATTAAGCACTGATGACCTTCCATTCTAAATCTTCAAGACTGCTCTCACCATTCCTGGAGCACCATTATGATGCTTGGTGGCTTAAGGGGGGGCAGTTAATGCTGGACAAATGTTTACTACCAATGACATCAAGTCATTAGCTTCTCCCAGAATGGATTAATTAGTTATACTATTAATACAACAACAATAATAAAAAAAAATAATTTATATAATAAATATTAGGGCAACTTGCTTGGATTAAATAATAATACTATCAACAATAGGAATAATAATAACAGTAGTAATAATAATTTGCTTGCAGGAAATAATAATAATCATCATCATAATCTTCATCATAAGAATAGTGTACCCTTGAAGGAGCCGCTTGGTAATTTGGGCTCTCTGTTCTGCGCCTCGGCCCCAAGAACAACTTCAGACCCTCTGAACACATCTGGCTGAGTGAACACAAGTGTTCACAGACCTTTAACCTGGCTGTAAATTAGCACCAGGAAATACGCTGTAGACAAAAGACTGCTCAGTGGTAAATTACCGAATATATTGGTACGGATTTGAATGAATGGTGGTTTGAGCATAAAGGAATATATAGAAGGTAGGTTCAGACACAGTCTGCTAGATAGTATAATCACTATGCCAAGGTAACTTAGAACTAAGTTCTGTACCACCAGACTGGAATAAACACAAATCAGCAACACCAGCAATAAACAATGCATGTAGGCATTAACTGCAATGTGAATTATAATACTATTACTAGTCTAGAGTGCATTCCAGGACAATGACTAGGATATGATGCAATGTTCTCTTAGCATAAACAATACGTGAAGGTCTCTGTGTAGCAGCTGTAAGGGGACAGTCTTGTCCTAACTCTTCAGCCGGCTAGCATTGGGTCCCAGTAGTACCATAGATGCACATGAGAATATTCCCAGTCAAGCCTGCAGGTGGTAATAAGGCTACTATATGGCTGTGTGGTCAGTTCCTAAAGGGCTCAGTCTCCAGCAGAAGACAGAATCTCCCCATAGCAGCAGCTCACCAGTCCCAGCAATATTGCAGCACACCATCCGGTCACGCACAGTGATCAGTTCAATGTTTGCTCTGCACCCAGGTGATTCTGGCTGTCAATACACCTGGACTTAGCACTCTGGGTCCTGCTCAGGCTGCTGAATTTCAGTAGTGGTGGTGCACACTAGACAGCGATATGCACTCTCCAGGCTGCCTCATGGCAAGAGGCAGCTATGTCCTGTACAGCTTGAGAAAATGCAGCTCTTTCCCCTCCTCCTGGCAATCTCTCTTTGGGAAATGCACTTCAAAAGCTTTTGATTACAGTCTCTCTCCTCTGGACTACAGTTCCTACAGTGCAGAGCTGCCTGACTCACTCTATTGAATTCTTCCTGGTCAGCAGCTCTCTCCTCATGCTGATACAGCTGTTGATCTGAGAGCAGCTCCAGCCAGTTTTTCTCTTACTCACTCACACACTCTCTCTAACCCATTTTTAGCAAAGCACCTGGCTACAATAATAATAATGTATATAATAAATATTAAGGCAATTTGTTTGGCTAAAATAATAGTAACAATAATAATGTATATAATAAATAATAATTAGCTTGAAGGAAATAATAATGATAATGATGATAATAAAAGTAATATTAATAATAATAATAGTAATAATAATTTATGTAATAAATATTAAGGCTGTTGCTTAGAGTAAATACTAATAATAACTTATATAATAAAGATTAACCACTTCAACTCCAAAAATGTTACCCCCTTTATGATCTGGCCACTTTTTTGCTATAGCACACTGAGCTACTTTAACTGCCAATTGCATGATCATACAATGCTGTACCCAAACAAAATGTGCATCTTTTTTTTTCACAAAAATTTAGCTTATTTTTGGTGGTATTTCATGACCACTGGGTTTTTTATTTTTTTGCGAAATAAATGAAAAAGAACCAAACATTTTGGGGAAAAAAACACTATTTTTTACTGTCTGCTATAAAACATATCTGATAAAAAATATAAAATAACATTTCTAAAATTTCTAAAGTCTCTATTCTGCTTCTGCTACATGTCTTTGGTAAAAAAAACAAATATCAATAAGTGTATATTGATTGGTTTGAGTGAACGTTACAGTGTCTACCTACTGTGGTATATACTTACATATATATATACATATATATATATATATATACAGTATCTCACAAAGGTGAGTACACCCCTCTCATTTTTGTATATATTTTATTATATCTTTTCATGTGACAACACTGAAGAAATGACACTTTGCTGCAATGTAAAGTAGTGAGTGTACTGCTTGTATAACAGTGTAAGTTTGCTGTCCCCTCAAAATCTCAAAATAACTCAACACACAGACATTAATGTCTAAACCTCTGGCAACGAAAGTGAGTACATCCCTAAGTGAAAATGTCCAAATTGGGCCCAATTAGCCATTTTCCCTCTCCGGTGTCATGTGAATGGTTAGTGTTACAAGGTCTCAGGTGTGAATGTGGAGCAGGTGTGTTAGATTTGGTGTTATCGCTCTCACTCTCTCATACTTGTTACTGGAAGTTCAACATTGCACCTCATGGCAAAGAACTCTCTGAGGATCTGAAAAAAAGAATTGTTGCTCTACATAAAGATGGCCTAAGCTATAAGAAGATTGCCAAGACCCTTAAACTGAGCTGCAGCATGGTGGCCAAGACCATACAGCGGTTTAACAGGACGGGTTCCACACAGAACAGGCCTCGCCAAGGTCGATCAAAGAAGCTGAGTGCACATGCTCAGCGTCATATACAGAGTTTGTCTTTGGGAAATAGACGTATGAGTGTTGCCAGCATTGCTGCAGAGGTTGAAGGGGTGGGGGGTCAGCCTGTCAGTGCTCAGACCATATGCCGCACACTGCATCAAATTGGTCTGCATGGCTGTCGTCCCAGAAGAAAGCCTCTTCTAAAGATGATGCACCAGAAAGCCTGCAAACAGTTTGCTGAAGACAAGCAGACTAAGGACATGGATTACTGGAACCATGTCCTGTAGTCTGATGAGACCAAGATAAACTTATTTGGTTCAGATGGTGTCAAGTGTGTGTGGCAGCAACCAAGTGAGGAGTACAAAGACAAGTGCGTCTTGCCTACAGTCAAACATGGTGGTGGGAATGTCATGGTCTGGGGCTGGTCTGGGGCTGCATGAGTGCTGCCAGCACTGGGGAGCTGCAGTTCATTTTGGGAACCATGAATGCCAACATGTACTGTGACATACTGAAGCAGAACATGATCCCCTCCCTTCTGAGACTGGGCCATAGGGCAGTATTCCAACATGATAACGACCCCAAACACACTTCCAAGAAGACCACTGCCTTACTAAAGAAGCTGAGGGTAAAGGTGATGGACTGGCCAAGCATGTGCAATGTGTGTAAGGTGTGCTGCTTTTTTCTAAAGATCTCTCCATTTCAAACTGGCTGAGTGTTTCCCGTGTACAGAGCTCTGTGTTGAATTTCAGCCCGGCACTATAGCATTGTGTATAGTCGTGGGGGCAACCGAGTATCGGTAGGCCTGCTTGCCTTATGAGAAAGGGGGCTGCTATAGGTGAAGAACACAGAAGCCAGCTATAGTGGCTGACCACCTGCATTAGGGAGAAGTGTGAAATTATTAAACTTATTCTCCCTGAAGCAGAGACACTTAAGAGGGGATATGATAGCGATATACAAATATCTTAATTCTAACATTGGAAAGAAACAATTTAGTCTTAGGTCACTCAAGAGATAGAAAAACCCTCACGTGTGTGACTTTTAACAGCAATGGGCAAACTTGCACAATGAATTGTGATTTAAAGTCAATCCTAAAATTATACAAAGTCTTTATAAATATAAAAAAATATAAAATATTCATTACATAGTGTTAAAATGGTTATTACATAGTTTCTTATATTTTACAGTATACTCAAATTTCCATTTGAAATCACCAAACGGGAAATTCATATGGTGAACACACCAACGCGTTTCGAAATGTACTTTTTAAATCTTCTTCAGGGGAGCATAGACATTAGGAAAAGGAGTTACTTTCTGTAATGAGAACATAACATTAGAAATCGTACAATTTTATAGACAATTTCATTATCGTATCAATGTATTGTTAATACCTTTTGTAGAGATAGTTAGGCATTAGATGAATAACCAAAGTTAAAAGTAAAAAACATATTAACCTCCAAATATCACCAAGGGACAGTGGGACCAACGCCCGACCCTTGAATCACTGGGGTCGGATGGATCACAGCAAGAAAGGATTGTGTGTTTGACACTATTAAAGTAAAGCGGATAAATAAATGACATAGACTACTGATGGGTCACCATATCGAGTGACTGAAGGTTGTTTTTAGGTAAAGGTATGGATACCTACATTTAAAGTGCCCATAGAGTGCCAATAATTTTCAAGCATCTTCCATTTCACAGTCACCAAAAATTGGGGAGTGTCAATTAAGTGGAGTAAATGTTACACCGTCTACAACAAGAACAAAAAGTATAATATTAAATGAAGTATCGGCCAGTAATTATATATTACAGATTTAGTAGGATGAACATGAAATATATAGACCCCAAAAGGATACATACGTATATACCTGTTTAGTTTGATTCACATACTTAGATGCAGCCGATTTAGAATTAATTTGGGTTGTCCAAAATTATAATAATAGATAGATGAATGAGTAAATGGAAGCAGATCTTTACTATTCATGAAAAACCTTTTTTTTTTATTTCTGTTCATTTTTGTCTATTTAGCAAAAAATAAAAAACCCAATGTTGATTAACCACTTAAGGACCGAGCCTCTTTTAGAGATTTGTTGTTTACAAGTTAAAATCAGTTTTTTTTTTTGCTAGAGAATTACTTAGAACCCCCAAACAGCATATATTTTTTTCAGACACCCTAGAGAATAAAATGGCGGTCGTGGCAATACTTTATGTCACACCGTATTTGTGCAGCCGTCTTACAAGCAAAATTTTTTGGGGAAAAACCCTTTTTTAAATTAAAAAATAAGACAACAGTAAAGTTAGCCAATTTTTCTATATTGTGAAAGATAATGTTACGCTGAGTAAATTGATACCCAACATGTCATGATTCAAAATTGGGCCCGCTCGCAGAATAGCGACAAACTTTGGCACTAAAAATTCTCCATTGGCAGCATTTAACAATTTCTACAGGTTACCAGTTTTGAGTTACACATGAGGTCTAGTGCTAGAATTATTGCTCTCCCTCTAACGATCGTGGTGATACCTCACATGTGTAGTTTGAACATCTTTTTCATATGCGGGCACAACTTACGTATGCGTTCGCTTCTGCGCGCGAGCTCGGCGGGACGGGGACGCTATAAATTTTTTTTAAAATCTATTTTACTTTTTATTTTTTACTTTTACACTGTCCTTTTGAAAAAAATGTTTTTGGGTCACTTTTATTCCTATTATAAGGAATGTAAACATCCCTTGTAATAGAAAAAAAGCAAGGCACTCTTTAATGTGAGATCCGGGGTCAAAAAGACCTCAGATCTCACATTTATACTTAAATGCAATAAAACATAAATAAATAAATAAATGTCTTTTTTTTTCCAAAAAAAATTTCCCCTTTAAGACCATTGGGCGGAAGTGATGTTTGACGTCGCTTCCATCATCCAATGTTATGGAGCTGAGTGGGTGTCATCTTTCCCTCATTCGGCTCCAGGCCTGTGAGGGAGAAGGATTGTATCGTCTCCGCCACTACCAACGGCTCCGGTAAGTGGCAGAGACGAATGGAGCATGGCGGGCGGGGGGGGGGGGGGGGG
>BLSH010117388.1:67247-104415 GCA_018402905.1 Glandirana rugosa | reverse complement strand
GAGAGCACCTCTCCCGCCGCAGATAAAAGTGATCTTGCAGTGAGACCACTTTTACCTGAAAGTGGACTGCCCACCATTTAAGAGGTATTCCAGGTCAAAGTACCAACGTAAAACTATGGTGGCTGGTCCGTGAGTGGTTAAATACCACCAAAAGAAAACTCATAATGTGAAAAAAATTATAAAAATGTATATGGGTGTAGCATGATTGCGCAATTGTCATTCAAAGTGCGACAGGGCTGAAAGATGAAAATTGGCCTACACTGGAAGGGGGTAAAAGTACCCAGTAGGAAAGTGGTTAAATACAGAGGGTATGATCTTTATACATAAATAGAGAGGATAATGCCAATAAAACATTGTATCACTTTAAGTGATGTTTATTGATGGGAGAATAAGGATATAGTTTTGTGTCAAATGGTTATGCAGCAAAAATCAAGTTTCATTAAATTGGACCATCACCCATGGTTCACTCTTTGCTAGGTGCTTTCCTTCCCACTTCTACAATAGGAGAACATTCCATCATTTCTATGAAGACATACATGTCTTGATGTTGTAAACTGGCTCAAAGATCTTCAGCACCCTACACTTCCAGAGCACTGGATGCCCAATCCTGTTTTGAATGCCGTGCTCTTGTCCATAGCCGCCTACGTTCTTATAAAACATTCCTAGTGTTCCAAGGTCAACTAGCAGAAATGTGTGTACATAAGTTACATTCTTGCCAATCAATGAGGCACAATAATTAATTGGGTGCTTGAGTATTCCATATTAAACATAAATAGAGGCACCAAACAATGTTGCTTTACAACAATGATCTCATACTGGCTATTGTTGGTGCTCTTGCATTCTTTAGCCCTCTCCTACAAGGTTCTATACAAAGAAATGATTGTTGTGAAAGGCTCTGATTTTAAGTTACAATTTAGAAATTTAAAGCGTACATAGACCTATTGATATACGTGTATGCATTTCATACTTTCATTACCATAGCACTAGTAGAGTATTGTATCGCATTAGCAATTGATGAATGCAGAATTTATTAAACATGTAAGCTTTTGGGATGCTTTTCAGTCTCTATAATTCAATTGTACAGTTCTATAAATAAAGGCTGAAGAGGGGATATAAGGTATTCTGAAAGCTTGAATTTTTAATAACCTCAGTTAGCTAATACAGGGTTTCATTTAAAGCAAATCTTCACCCTCAGGAGACTTCCCTTCCCTCTTCTCCCCTCCGCTGCCAGAATAGGGCTGCAGCACCCCGCTCCCCTTGCATGCCACCCTCTCTTTGCCTCCTGGGATATGCACATCACATATACCAGGAGGCATAGTTCTTCATTCAGAATGAAGGAAGGTGGCAGGCCTAGGGCCACATAATCAGGAGGCGCATCGGCTGAAGCAGGAAGAGCGAGGTGGGCCTCTTGATGATGTCACAATCAACATGACGACACGAGCCCTATAGGTGGCAGAATATTAGAGGTTCTCAGCAGGATAATGCTGGATGCTTTAGGTGGATGAGTATCAGAAATGTGCCACCCTGGTAAGCAGTGGGGAGCAAAGTTGGGGGAGAGCCAGCTGAAGATCCACGTTAACTTCCAAACCTTCTGTATTTTTCTTATACAAGACAAAGAGAGAAATCTGCAGTATTATTTGTGACCTTTAAAACACTACACATGCAACTATGTATAACAGAAGTCTTTATGCTTAGGACATCAAATGATCAGCATGTAAGGTCCACACATTTAAATGATTGCTGACATTGTCCCTGTTACAGTTTGGGAATTCATTGACAGCCATATCTATACCAACATGTGCAAGATTTGGCAATGCCATGGTTGGGGCGAACTCTGTTGGCAATCAACCTATGAACAAACAATAGGAACTGGTTTAGCCCAACATGGTCACCTGGACAAAGAGTTAAAAAACATTTAATGCAATCTCAAGTCTTAGCAGACTCACCCTTGATGTATCTATATTCAATTAAAGTGGCTGTAAAGGGTGAAGGTTTTTTACCTTCATGCATTCTATGCATGAAGGTAAAATATCTTCAGTGTGCAGCTCCCCCTGCAGCCCCCCGATATTTCTACGGTATGTCACATGGACCTTGGCCAAATCGAGGTTTGGTTGACCGGCACCATTTTGCTGGTTCTTCATTGTATACCAGATTCCACATTGAGGCTTGGTGTGCCCGCTTGCAGTGGCGTCACTATGGTTGGTGTCACCCTGTTGCGGAAAAATATAGTGTCCCCCCCCAGGCACTGTACAGGCTAGCGCACCAGCACAGCTCTCCCCCCTAGCCTGCCACAGTGCTCTGTCCTGCCTCTGCAGAGTGACAGCAGGAGCAGGACAGGGCAGTAGACAGTGGGCAGGCTAATGCATTGTACTCTCTCCTGCCTCTCTGCAGGGAGCTGGGCAGGCTAGTTTTAAGGTGGCAGTGCATGACCACTGTGCGTACCCCAAACTGGCCCCTGTAAATATTGCCATGCCAGTATACCAATCCATGTCACAGATGGGGGTGACGCCATCATGGTCAGATATGACTGAGCAGTCCAGTGCAATCCCCCAACAGTAATTCCCCTCCCCCATGTAAATCTTCCCAGATTAATCTCCTATAGTGTGAATTCCCCAGTGCAGATCACCCCATTGTACTCCTCTGTAACCCCCCCGGTGTAATGCCCCCAATGTGACCCCCCTGTGTAATGCGCCCAATGTAACTCCCCTGTGTAATGCCCCCAATGTAACCCCCCCGTGTAATGCCCCTAATGTAACTACCCTGTGTAATGCCCCTAATGTAGCCCCCTGTATAATGCCCCTAATGTAACCCCCGTGTAATACCCATTATATAATCCCCCTTGTGTAATACCCCTAATATAACCCCTGTATAATACCCCTAATATAACCCCCCTGTGTAATGCCCCTAATATAACCCCCCCGGTGTAATGCCTCTAATGTAACCCCCCATGTAATGCCCCTACTGTAACCCCCCCTGTGTAATGCCCCTAATGTAACCCCCCCATGTAATACCCCTAATGTGACCCTCCCACATATAATGACCCTATTATAACACCCCTGTGTAATGCCCCTAATGTGACACCCCTAATTCTCCCCCCTGTGTAATGACCCTAATGTGACACCCCCCATGAGTATATCTTCCCTACCTACATTTACTGACCTCAGATCAGCGATACTCTATGCACTGACATGTCCCGCCTCATAGGTTCCTCCTCCTGTTGTGGATGCACTGTCCGAGTGGAGGAGGAGTCTAGGCTCCGTCGGCTCTGGGGAAAGTATTGTGATAGGCAGACGGCACCTCTCCCCGCTTGCCTGTCACAATAATAGGCGATTGCAGTGTCGGTTCCCGGAAGACATGCGGGCGCCGGGCACTGGGCTACAGGACACCGGAGCTCTCTGCCTCACAATTCTTTCTCCATCTCCCTCCCCGAACATCGTGGGGAGCTAAGGGAGGGGAGACACAGTAACAATGAATAAAATCATTGCACAGACAAGGTACATATGATGTGTTTATTATTTTAAAGAAGAAAAAGGAACCTTTAGAACCACTTTAAAGTATACCTCCCAACTTTAGAACTTGAGAAAGAGGGACCTGTGGCACATGTAGTTTGCCGTGTGAAAAAGAGGGTGGAGTTTAATTACGATGAATATTGCGTGTTGCTTAATAGAGTTTGAGCCTACTTGATATTACACCACACATGTATGCCGCATTCCTTGTACCCATAGAATACTTCTTAATTTCAGTGGCATAAATGAGAATCTTGCAAACAACATATCCCTCACCACATGAATCTCCTTTATTACACGTGCCTTTCTCTACACAGGGCATAGACACAAACACAAAAACACTCACTCTTGGATTTAATTGAACCCCCCCCCCCCCCCCAGGGGGCAAGCCTTCTGACAGGGGCAAGGCATTCTCTGTTCTAGCTAGGCCAAAGCCAAGTGAACCCTACTTCTTAGGGACCTTTTGAAGCTGGTCCGCCAAGTACTTGGTAAGGACTCTCCTGAAGGGAAAACCCTGGCTGGGAAGAGGAAAAAGACTCGAGGGCCACAGATTCTCTCCTGCCCCAACAAACCTGTGCCCTCAGTCTTCGTGCCAAAAAACAAGCTCACTCTAGCATTGACTGTACACCTTTGGTTTAGACTGGTTTATTGATTGTGCAATGTGTGTCAGCGTGGTCTCAACCAGGGGAGAACCTGACAGGGGACAACGCAGGAACACAATGGGGAGACAGCTGTCACTGCAGAACAGGAAGTGTCTAAAGAAGGTGCTTGAAAGACCGCTAAGTATTCCTTTATTGAAAACTTCATATTTACAGAGCTTGAAACTGCTTTTAAAGTTACAATAATGTTTGAAGGTTGATATTACATTTAATGATTTCTTTTAGATCTATTCTAAGAGACCATGTCATCAGACACTTAATTTTAGTAAATATCTTCCCATAAGATTATATTTGTATTAATTGAATTTTAGGCATTTTTTTACCTATAAATGTCTCCTTTGTGTAGACATCCAAAACCCCCGAGACTGTTGCTAGGTGCCATCATCTTGGATGTCATGTTAGCAGCTCTAGCAGACTCAAGAGTTGATACTCAAGTGATGTCCCATAGTATTTCCCCCTTGACCCTCCCCAGAAGCTACATAAAAGGTTATGATGGGAGGTGAAGGGAGGGGTAGAGGAGCAGGGACAGCACAGAGACTAATAGCACACTCCCAGTAGAATAGAGGGCTATGATGTGCAAGGAGGGAGGGAGCTCTTTTAGGGATTCAACTCCTGGAGGTATATTCAAAATTTTTAACACGTTTAAAGAAATGTTGAAAAAGTAATAAAATAGCTTTTATCTGCATTTTTTTTTACATTTGTGATAATGGGGACGTTTACTATAACTTGAGAGTGCAAAATCTGGTGCAGCTGTTCATGGTAGCCAATCAGCTTCTAACTTTAGCTTGTTCAAGTACGCTTTAACAAAAAAACCTGGAAGTTGATTGGTTATTTTGCAGCGTTGCACCAGATTTTGCACTTTCCAGTTTTAGTAAACCAACCCCAATGTCTCTTTAACTCTTTTGCCCATGCAACAAGTGCATTGTAACAAGCCATATTTCTAAAACTTTACTTAAAATTCTGAAGTCCCCATTCCACTGGTGTTTCTACACTAAACCTATTTTTTTCCCACACAAAAACTTGGTTCTTTTTAACTTAAATGTATCTCAATTTTCTCTTATTTCAGATGAAACCATAATATCTTGAAATATTCTCTTTGACTGATCATGGACAAACTGGCCTGATTGGGATATGTTTTCATATGTCAGCCAAGACAAGAACAGTAATGATCTCTGATTAAAATAACAGGCGGTTTGTTGAATAAATCTGCTTTCTCTTGCTGAAACATCCAATGTAAATCCAGATAAGATCAATTCAGCGGGTGAACATAGTTAAAGGATTGATCGCGACAAAGTGTGTTTGGAATGTTTGGCTTCAGCAATAGACGATACTATCTTAATGTGTGATATACAGCAAGAGTTTATCTTAAATTCAGTTTAAAGTCAAAGATCCGTTAGATGTGTTTAAATTAATAAATGTCAAATATTTTCAGTCCCTTGTGTCTCTTGAGTTTTCCAGTTAAAGAACTGGACTGACTGGGTTTCGAGCAAACATATCCTGGATCAGCTTATCTCCTGGGTTTGTAATATGATCTCAGGATTTTAATGTGCATTTAAATAACATTGTATTGTTTTATTATAGTGCTGATGGAACTTTCTGAGACAGTGGATTTTTCTGACAACTCCAGTCCACATTTTTTTTTTTTTTTTGGTTTGAGATAGATTGAAAAATCTCTGTGCTTTTTTTATAGCTGCCTCTGGGCGAATTTCCTCTTCTGTGTCTATACAGGAAGTGAGGGAGATCTCCCCAGTGGCAACACCGACAGCCATAAAAACCCCGGTAAGAAGGAAGGTGTGGGGGGGACTGGGTCATTTTATTCAAAGTACCTGACTCTTTGTAGAAGGAATAGCCATCATTTCAATGTAAAGGGAATAGCCTTCCTTAACCTCCCTGGCGGTATGATTATGTCAGGAATTTTGTTCCAAATGCGGTACAATTTTTTTGCATGGAAATTTGGTGTTATTTATTGTAGGCCTGCAATTCTTAGTAATTACTTACTTAAACCTGACCAAACAAGACTCTAGTAGACATCCCAGATGTGCTAAAGTTTGAAACACAAAATCAAGAATTATAATCTAATAAATAATATAATTTTATTCAATAATGTAATAAAAAATAATGAAATTTGTCAAACAAAGAAAATTCAATAAACATCCTGAGTGTGGTAAATTTTGAAACATGGCACTGCACAAAGTCCGACGTCACAGTCGGGGCAATGGAATCTAGCTTTTTTTCGGACTTTCTTTCCATTGCCATCTCTCTTTGAGCAGCAAACTACGCACATCCTGGTAGGTGCTGCCTTTTTTGCCGTTGGTGGGATGTAGTCGGGAAAATGACGACCAGTCAGGCGTTCTGGGTTGACAACGTCAACAGCACGACGTCCAGGTCTGTTCACAGCTACTGATGGCGTCTGGTGGTTGACAAAAATCCGCTCAGCCACCTGCCAGATAAACTCAGAATGAACAAGAGGCTTGTCACTCTTTGCTCTGTGCAGGATATATGCATTCCAAAGGCATTGTTATAGAAGATGCCTGAAGATTTTCTTATAATATTTTTTTTGCTGTTTGCGCATAGCCGGATAAAAGGTCATTGCCTGATCGGCTCTGTCGACACCTCCCATTGTGTTGTTATAGTCTATCACGACTTGCGGCTTCAGCACATCTTTCCCACCTTTTGTGTGGACCATGGCAGTGGAGGTATTGTGCACAGTGCTCATGAGACACACGTGTTTCTTGTCTCGCCATCGCATTGCCATCATCTTACCCTTCTGCCAGGCAACCATTTCTCCAGTTTTGAGTTTTTTCTTGGCAAACATAGATGGCATGTCAAGTCGGTTAGGCCTAACGGTACCATATGCATCAGTCTTGTTTTGTAGCAAAACCTCATACAGTTCCGGAGACGTGTAGAAATTGTCCGTGGTCACACAATATCCCTGGTTCAGCAATGGCTCCAGCAGTGTAAGGACAGATGATGTGGCCATCCCATAGCCGCTGTACCTGGGATTGAACTTTGTGCCTTTACCCATGTAAATGACCGAATTCCAGATGTACCCAGTGGATGACTCGCAGAGCATGTAGGATTTGATGCCAAACTGCGCTCTTTTGGATGCAATGTACTGTATCCAGCTTAGGCGTCCCTTGTAGGCCATCAAACTTTCATCCAAGCTGACATCCCTTTCTGGCACGTAGGTGCGCTGGAAATTGGTCACAATAATTTGGCATACCTCCCAGATTTTTTTAAGTTTGGGTGCAGGATGCGTGGCCTCATCAAATTCTTCATTGTTCGTGAAGTGGAAATACTTCACAATGAGGGAAAACTGGTATTCTGCTATCACGGTGCCAAAAAACGGAGTGGCCAGTAACTTATTGGTGGTGCAGTACCATTTCTGGAGCGGTTTCCCCATCACTCCCTGAAGAATGATGAGTCCCAGAAACTGCCAGATGTCCTCTTTGGTCACCGGTTCCCACTTTCTGCTTCTGGAAAACCTGGCATGCAGCGTAGCGGATTGCTACTCTTGGTAGCGATTTGTCTCTGTGACAATTTTTTCAATTACCTCATCAGTGAGGAATAATTGCAGGTATGCCAGAGGGTTGTCACGCTCAACATCTACCTTCATCCCAGGTGATCCAGTGAACGGGAATCTTGGGGGCGCTACCTGGTCCGTAACACAGTCAATGGGGCACCAAGTGCGCACATCGCTGAGGTCAGGTGCAGGATCATCGCCGTTGTCACTTGCCAGGTCAGTGTCAGTGTCAGACGACAAATCTCCCCATGACTCACTATCGCACAGTTCTGCGAGCCCCTCCATGTCGCTGTCGCTGTCACTCAACTGGTCCAAAAGCGCTTTTGTAGTAAAGTGGCGCTTTTTTGATGCCATGTTATAAATGGGCACAAATGGCAGGCAAGGGGCACTGTACAGTGATCAAGCGTCAGATCTGAGGTGATACAGTGTAATCCTCTCAGATTACACTGTATCACCTATTTTATTTGTGTGTGTCACTTTTATGTTTTCACTTTTGAATTTCCCGCCCAGTTCGGCTCCCGTGCGCCACTGCTGCTTGCAGGGAACGGAACTAGGAAGTCAGATGCCGGCGATCACAGCGGGGGACATCGCTGGATCGCCAGGAGAAGGTAAGGAGACTCCGCTGACAGCTCTGCAATGCTACCCTGACCGTGACTCGGGATTACCGCTCCTGGCAGTGAAAATTAACCCTGAGTCATGCTCGGGATCACTGCCAGGAAGGTTAAAGGAGAAGTCCAGCCAAAGCTCGTTTGGCTGGGCTTCTCCTATGGATCACAGGAGTGCATTTGCACTCCTGTGACCCGTTTTCAGCAGAGAACAGGCTGAAGTCTGCTGATGTCACAGGAATTAGTCCAGGTATAGGGCTGTCACCTCATCCCTTTAAAACTGAACACATACTATTTACACAGGTTCTGTGGCTGATTAAGGTGGTAATTAAACTCACATGGTGTCTTATTTGCATTAAATTAGCCTCAGAACCTGTGTAATTCATATGTGTTCAGGTTTAAAGGGATGAGGTGGCAACCCTATCTAGGTACCACATCATCATGACAATAGGAGTCGGGATCCGCCAGGTGCCTGGACCGATACCCATCTCAGCCTCTAAGCGAGACGCTGAGAGCCTGAGATGGCCGCTCCACCCCTCCACAGCTCAGCGCTCCAGTGAGAGTGGGGGAGCAGAGAGGAGAGCTGTGACTGACAGTCAGCAGCTCTCTGCTCGGGGAGTTGTGAGAACCGAGCCATCGGCGGCGTTCGATCGCTCGGTTCTCAGTGTAGAGACGGGGGACAGATATCCACCTAGGTAAGTATGAATGGCCAAAAAACCCAAAACATACTTCTCTTTAAACCTGGTAATATATGGATCAAATTCAGCTGGTTCAGCAGGACCAGACGAATTTCGATCCATGTATGGGCAGGCTGGTTGTACACGATTTGATTCCCCATCCACATGGATGGGCACATTGAGTCATTTTCTTTCATTTAACCTGCTGGTTGAATGAAAAAAAGACTGATATATAGTAAACCTTAGGGAATTCTCCAAGGAGAAGCAGTCAAGGATTGACTATTACCAGCCCTGTAGAGTCCAGATAAAACTTAATTTGTAGTCTTGAAATTAAATTAAAATGACAAATTAAGATTTGGATAATTACCTAATAAAACCTTAACATATGCCTAAATTCAAATATCAACCATCTTGATGGGGTGAATAGCATATTTAAACACACATGCAAATCCTGTGTGCACTAGAGGCCTGGCGGGGAGAGAGTGGGGGCAATAGGGCTCTCTGTCATAAGACAATAGTGGGCAGTTCGTTAGAGAGTTCAGGAATGATAAGAGTCGCAAGGAATGGGTTGCCGGTTTCAGACGGCTTCCGTCTCTGGAACGAGCTAGAAGATACTCTGTGGGAATGCAAGACAAAAGGAGAGCAGCACCATCTAAGTGCAGCAATTGGTATGCCATTTTATTGTAAAATAACAATTGGCAACTTACATGATAATATGGTAATCAGCACATGTAGTTATCATACCATGGTTCATCCACTCCTGGGGAGGACAATGCTCTGAACGCGCACAACTCCCACTCTACCCTTCACCCGGAAGTGGCGTTAGTGGCGGTGCCCGAGCCTATCTGAGTCTCTGGAAGTGCTGTAAGCCACCAGCACAGCCTGAACCAGCGGTCCCCCGGTGTCCCTGACCGCTGCTTGTCCTCCCCAGGAGTGGATGAACCACAGTATGACTACATGCGCTGATTACCATGCTATCTTGTAAGTTGCCAATTGTCATTTTACAATAAAATGGCATACTAATTGCTGCACTTTAATGATGCTGCTCTCCTTTTGTCTTGAATAGCTTAGTTATCTACCTGCTGATGGCAATCCGTATATATACGTTGCGGTTTGCAAGTGGTTTTCCGGGGTTATGGCTGAAGCTGTTAGCTGTAACACAGTATTTTTTTTCTGCCGGTGGTCAGTGCAGCTGGCTGGTCACAGAGGTGAACAAAAACCAGACTGTGGCGTCACTTCTGGTCCAGGGTGGAAGTAAAACCAGGTAACCTGTAAACATTTTTAAAACGTTGCATATGGAGATTTTTAAGTACCGTATTTTATCGTCATTCCTTGAGTGTGTACAATGTTAAAGCGTGACATGCTAGGTATCTTTTTACTCAGCATAACATCATCTTTTATATTTTACAAAATTGGGGTATATATTGTGTTTTGTTCTTTCTTTATTCATTAAAGTGTATTTTTTCCCCAAAAAATTGCATTTGAAAAACTGCTGCACAAATACCATGTGGCATACAAAATTGCAATCACCATTTTATTCCCTAGGGTCTCTGCTAAAAAAATATATAATGTTTGGCGGTTATAAGTAATTTTCTAGCAAAAAATTCTAACTTGTAAACAAAAAGTGCCAGAAAAAGCTTGGTCTTCAAGTGAAAAGAGTAACAGAAAATTTGGAGTATGTTCCCTTAACCTAACTGAAAACATAGATCACATCATTCTTGCTGAAAGAGAAAATCAGCCATTTTGAACCTCCCGTTCTTGACTAATCTCCTATGCTTTGTGTTATGTAAGCATCACCAGAGGGAAACTGGAACAGCATTTTCTCTAGTAAAGGAAAGTATTTTAGATCTTGATAATCTTCAATGAATCTTTATCAGTCTCTGCAAAACTGTTAACAGTCCTTTGCAATAACTTCTGAGTATAGGTCCACTTTAAGTTTAACCCGTTCCCAACCGGTTCGCATACATTTACTGCTGCAGAGTGGCGCTGTAGCGTGAATAGCCATTTATAAACGGCCGCAGGTCCGGCGGACTCGACGTCCGCTGGCTACTCGCCATTGCCTGGCAGACGAGAAAAACGGGGCACCGCCGATGTGATCACGGCAGTTCCCCGTTCTGACAGACGGCATGTAAGAGATCTACTGATCCCTGTCACTGGGATCAGTTAGATCTCTTATGCCCCTGGCAGCCCAGCCCCCTCATAGTTAGAACACGCCTAGGGAACACAGTTAACCCCTAGATCGCCCCCTGCAGGTTAACCCTTTCACTGCCAATGACATTTACACAGTAATCAGTGGATATTTACATTTCAGAAAACGCCAGAAATTAATTCTCATGGTTTGTAAATGCGCCAACTTTTGCGCAAACCAATCAATAAACACGGATCGCAATTTTTTTTACCACAAATATGAAGAAGTATATATATCGGCCAAAACATTTGTTTTTTTTATATATATATTTTTTGAATATGTATTATAGCAAAAAGTAAAAAATATTTTTTTTCAAAATTGACGCTCTTTTTTTGTTAATAGCGGTGATCAGAAGTGATGCAGAGGGGATCAAATACCACCAGACGAAAGCTCTATTTGTGGGGAAATAAAGGACGTCAAATTTGTTTGGGTACAACATCCTACGACCGCACAATTGTCAGTTAAATCGACGCAGTGCCGAATCACAAAAAGTGCTCTGGTCCAAATGTGGGAAATCCTTCCGGTCCTTAAATGGTTACGTTAAGACATAATAATTAATTAATTAAGCTGCATTCATTTAAATTACCTCACTTGGAACAAACAAAAAAAAAATCTACCATTTATTTATAATCCAACAGCTCCATACATGAAATAGCTTGGACAACACGTTAGAAGGAAAGTGGGGAACACAACACTCAAAAGGGCAGATATTTTTTTTTTTATAAATTTATGACACACAAGAGAAATTCAGAGAACAAGACAACTGAGCTGTGACATCACTTATAATGCCATAAGCTACAGCTACCCCCCTCCTTTGCCAGATTTACAATTTTAATCACACTGCTTTTGGAGCTCCCACATTTCCACAAATTCCTTGTAATGGTTCAGAGGTTCACAAAATGACACCATACTCCCAGAGAGATGTACAAAATTACTTATTTTCTTCTAATTGTTGTTACATATCTTGAAGGGTTTGGTTCAATGATGAAAACTTTTTTTTTTGGAGTTATTCATTTTTGATATACCGTATATTTGTCTTTTTATGTAATTAAATATGAGATATGATGGATTTGTCATCTATTATATAAAAAAAATCTTCCCTTCTAGAAATTGTACTGTACATCATATGTTCCTCGCATTATGACAAGTGGATCCTGATGAAGCAACCTTACGTGTGAAATGTGTTGATCCTCCAAGTTTCTCCTGTATAGATGTACTATGCTACTGTATGAAGATATATAGAATATTAGGAAAGATATGAAATGTTACATTTTTAATTGTACTAATAACATTGTATTTTTACATTATCTCATGTTTGTTTTTGTAAGGCATATTATTGATCCCCTTCTCCATTCCTGTGATACAGAGATTGTATACTGTACATCATATCTTTCTAGCATTATGACAAGTGGATCCTGATGAAACAATCGTAAATGTGAAATGCATTGATCCACCTAGGTTCTCCTGTATAGATGTACTGTGCTACTGTATGAAGATATATAGAATATTAGGAAAGACATGAAATGTTACATTTTTAATTTTACTAAAAAAATTGTATTTTTCCATTATCTCATGTTTGTTTTTGTAAGGCATAGTATTGATCCCCTTCTCCATTCCTGTGATACCGAGATTGTATACTGTACATCATATCTTTCTAGCATTATGACAAGCGGATCCTGATGAAGCAATCTTATGTGCAAAATGCGTTGATCCAACAAGTTTCTCCTGTATAGATGTACTATGCTACTGTATAACGATGTATAGAATATTAGGAAAGATATGAAATTTTACATTTTAATTGTACTAAAAAAAATTGTATTTTTACTTTATCTCATGTTTGTTTTTGTAAGGCATAGTATTGATCCCCTTCTCCATTCCTGTGATAGAGAGATTGGAGGTTTATTCTCACTTTTGGTTCAATGATGTCCAAGTGAAGCTTCCAGTTAGTGGCTTTGCATGAAAAGTGAGTCTACCTCACTTATTCTCCTTTGACTGGTCCCCAGCAAGAGAGCCTCGAGTACCATTTTCTCAACTTCAGTTTCAATTTTTCAGAATACTAAACTTTATGATATAATGATGTTAAAAACCCAGGCATTTAAAACAAACTATAAAATAAAAAAGCACAGCTGGCACAGGGAAAACCTGTGAGTTTGATATTCACAGTCCTGGCAATATTCTATGCAGATTTAAAGTATATGTGAATCCTCATGTTGTAAACCAACCAATTCAGTTTAAAATAGAAATGAAAGGCAAAACATTTGTATATATATATATATATATATATATATATATATATACAGTTGTGCGCATAAGTTAAAAAGAGTAAACACAGTTGATTGATAATAAATGGCTTCAGCCAAGCACTACCCATTAGTGAAAGAAATGTTTTTGTGTTCTCATTCATATTCTCTGAAAAATGGCCAAGAAATCACAAATTCTGCCAGGGTATGTAAATTTATGAGCACAACTGTATATATACATATATATATTGTATATTCTTTTACAAGTGATTACCTAATCTCTGCTCTCGGATACTTAGAGAGCTGGGGATAGAGAAAGCGCAGAACACTGGTCTTTCCAGGGAATGGCGGTGCAGGTGGGCGTGTACACACAAGTCTGACCATTGGAGGACAGGCAGGCTTTGCTCCCAGCACAGCCAGGAAACTGAATATGCTGAGAAGGATGTCTAGCTTGATCAATTTGAAATAGGAAAGCATAGGGACTGGCAGGGACACCAGGAGTTTCACACAACGGAAGCAATACAATGAGAAAAGGGGACTTTTTTTAACACAAGTACATGGTACAAGAGGAACATAAAATAAAATGTTGGATAACATATTCCTTACAACTGAATTCCAGACAAACAGCTAAATACAGAGATGAAATACAAATAAGGGAGCTGTTTTACTTTGTAAAGATTTACACACCTCTGCCATACAGAACAGCCCAGTCTACATGGAAAAGTGACGGCAGAAAAAGACTGAGCAGTCCATTGAGTCTGCCCATGTTTGAAGCTATTTGACGTTGACTGTGTCACTACCTCTGCTGCTAGTTTATTCCAACCATAAATTACCCTTTCAGTAAAAAAATACTTTCTAAGATTCATTTTGAACTTTCCTCCAGTAAGTTTGAGGTCATGTCCCCGTGTTCTTGTTTTTGGTTTTATATTGAAAAAACTGCCTTCCTGAACCTTATTCACATGCTTGATGTATTTAAAGGTTTCAATCATGCCTCCCCTCTCCCTTCTTTCCTCCAGACTGTACATATTAAGTTCCTAGCTTAAAGTGGTAGTAAACCCTCCTATTATTTTCAGCCAAGGAAGCTGCCATCTTGGCCTCTTTTTAATCTACAACTGCCATGATGCTGCACATGTGATCAGCTATGACACCAGCCATTGGATGATTTGACAGTTTGGTTTAGAGCACAACCAATGGGAGTGTTACATTTCTGGCACGTGCCGGAAATGTAACTGTTAAATAGATGGGTTTACTACCGATTTAAGTCTAGCAGGGGAACCTGAGCTTTCTCTGCTGCAGTTTCACTTTCAGTGACAGGTTCCCTCCCCATCCTGTGAATGGACAGTGAAAGGAGAAATAGCACACTGATTGGTTTAACGCTCTATGAATTCTGTACGCACCTGGATGCATAGGTGTGCGCAGCCTATTGTATTAGGGTATGCACCCCAAATGTATTAAAACATGGACGGTGTTAGAAGGGCAGTGGATGGTGTCAGTGGAGCAGTGGACATGTCACTAGGGCAGAGGTTGGTGTCACCAGGGCAGTGGACGGCGTCAGTCATTTTTTTATTTAATGTTTTATTTTTTACAATTTTTTTAAGAGCCCCGTTGGGGGGCTTTGGGGAAATATCAGCAGGGGGAAGAATCTGTGCTGCATGGGGTGATTAGGGTGTGCCCAGGCACACCTGGCACACCCCCTGCGCATGCCTATGCCTGGGTGGCTCCTTTTTCTCCCTCCCCATCTCTAAGTTCTGCTGTACAGATTGTTCTGTAGACTACAAAGTACTGATCTCATTTAATGCTGTATAAATGATTACAGAGCATTTATGTCTTTTATATCAGCTTTAAGACATTTTCAAGTGACAAATCATAACATGTGTTGGTGCAATACTATAAAGAGATAAAAAGGTGTGAGATATCAATTTGACGTTCAATAAAATAAAGTTTCCCACTTCACCCCCAGAGAACTGATCTTTCCGAATTATTGCAGAAGTTCTTCATTTCATCAATCTGTTATTGTCCCTGCCTTAGTCTTGTCAAGATCAAACTGTCCATACATAATTAATAAAAGTTGGGTTATGGGTCCTAACCTACGTTTCTCAACTGTGGAGGGCAGCAGACCCAGGTCCCCAAAGGAGACAGTTGTGGATTGATAGGTTTTTGTACTGTAATGAATGAATGGATTTCATTGTATGTACATCTTTGATCTATTAGTTCCCTCATTGCCTTCCTTGACAGTCTTGTTAATCTCTCAGCACTTGGTTTTTCATCAAAGGCAACCCATGTGGATGAATGTAGAAACCAGGCACTCATCTTCCCATAGGAAATACCACCACATGGGCCATTCCGCCAGAGAAAAGAAAATAGCAGCTTTTATTCCGATGCAAATGATCTTGACTTCTATCCTGGAGGTTACTTGTAGGAGCTGCAGAGAAGAAGTGTCACTTTCCCACTTCTGCAGTAAGGGATTACGTTGGAAAAATGTTTTTCTTCCCTCCATGTAGAAACAACCATATAGGTATAAGACAGACTATATTGTCATACTTTTTTTCTGTTCATGTTATTGTAGTGTAATGGAAAGAGCATTAAAACATTTGGCCCTGGGCAATGAAAACCAGAAAGGAAATGTTCTTTTAGAAGAGAATTTATATAACGAAGGAAAGAAAATAACCAGACAGTAAACATTAAGAGGAGAAATGTTATACTACGTAGTTTTCAAACAATAAAACTTGCAGAAGCAACTATATTGCTAAAGGTTGTAAACTACATGATGACATTGAAAATATACCATGGACAATTTTACTGTTACCAGAAGCTTTGTATATGACCTGGTCATGTCTGTCTCACCCAACCTTCTTCATCTAGCAAAAGTGGTGGTAAACCTTTACATACCCACTGAAGTAACCAGCCCCGGGTAATGCACAAAGATAAAAGCAAATCCTCCTACGTGAGTTGTACCTGTTTACCTGGAGCAATGTCGCCTCTACAGCCTCCTAATGCACACATTTTACACAGTATTTATGAGCTCTAGCAGACAGGGGGCAGGGATCGGATGTCACACACTGCAGAGCAGGGTTCTGAGTGTAATCTGAGACAAGAGTGGAGAAAAAGGACACAACCCCTTCTGGGGACAAAAGCACAGCTAAGGCTGTCAATCACTTTCTGTGTGCTGGGGAGGTCCCCAGGGAGTCTGTAGTGTCGGCACGCACTGTTACTAGACATGTGCGGTTTGTTTCGTTCTGAATTAAAATTTGGACAAATTTTTGTTTTTCAGAAATTCGGATGTATCCGAATTTCCAAATTACAAAAGTACCGGATATAAAAAAATCGAAAAAGAAAACGAAAAAAATTTGGACGAAATTCGAATTTGAAATATTTTCAAATCGTTTTCCACTACTTTTCAAATTCGAATAGTTTTCAAGTTTGATTTAGAAAAGTTTTCAAATTCGAATTCGAAAAGTCTTTGAATTTGAATAGTTTTTCCATTTCCAAAGAGAACAAAATAGAATAGCAAACAAATTAATAGAACAGAAAAAAAAAACAATAGACTAGAAAAATAATATTATATAATATTATTATAAATAATATATCAGAAAGCAAAATAATAGAATACAACAGCTCTGTTCCACTCCACCACATTATATTCTTTCATTTTCTCTTACATTGCCCTCTATTGTATTCTATCTTATTCCATTCTATTCCTTCACTTTCCACTACACCTCATTCTCCTTGGAAATTGGAAAACTATTCGAATTTGAAAACGACTTGAATTTGAATACAATTCGAAGTCGAAAACTATTCGAAATTGATTAGAAAATGAATAAACAAAACCAATTCCGAAAAACAAATTAAAAAAATGAATTTAATCTAACTAAATGAATTTATGTAAATAACGAATCGAAACGAAACACATCTAAACAATTTTTTTTTGCTCTGCACATGTTTAATTGTTACAGGTGACTCATGCAAATAGCAGAGGGAAGAAAGAGCAGATAGGAACCACACTACCACATTAGGTGCTTTGGATTGAAGAAAGTACACTCTATAAAGGGATTTGCTTTGTTCATTTTTTCATTTCAGAGGTTTACAACCACTTTAAGTTATACCATAATGTCAACTATTAGGTGGAACACAAGCCATTTTTATGCATTAGACAGTAAGTCACCATCTAGCTGGGGAGGGGGACACATGCAAGCAGGTGAGGGTTTCCCTCCCTGCTATGTCCCCCCAGAGCAATCCTAAGTTCTGGCCAGAATGATAGTTGCAAATGTGACACCAGCCTAACTTTGCTTTTTTTTTTGTTAAATCTGTTTTTATTATTAGAAAAACAAGCGTCATAACATATGGCATTAAATGCTTCAATTTGAAGGGTGAAACACATTATTAAACAGTACAAAATTACACAAACCAAGGATTGCAGGGGGAACCCCAGTTCAAGTCATCTAAAACATTCCGTCAGTGAGCCCTATTGGCTCCCCGATTCATCCAAGGTCCCAGGAAGGGACCCAGGAGGATCGTCTTCACGAAGCGGAAGTCTTCTCGCCCCGCCCGTGTGCGCGCCAACAGGTTCCACATACGTACATGCATATTGGTATCTACGAAAGGTTTAGAGCCATAGTCCATGAAGAGAGGTAACTTTCTGGCCACCGGAATTCAAAGTGACGGCCTCTAATTATATGGTGTGCTACTCCGATGGGGGGAGAGGGAGTGACACCGCGCGCGGGCCCACCCAGGGCAGGTGGCCCGAAGGACCTTCATCTGCTGCCCCCGGTGCGCCCCCAACGCCCAGCAGCCCCCCCCCCCACTACCAGCCATCTGGTGTACCGCCACTGGGCCCGAGGTCAATGGGTATCGTGTCCGTTCCGGCTCTCTAGGCCTTTCTGACGTTGTAACACTGCAATTCCTTATGCTTAACATGACAGTAAAAAGAGAAATAGGAAAAGTAGTAAGACCATAGAAGGAGGGATAGATAGGCAGAAACTAAAGTAGGGACAAGAATAGAGTAGAGTAGGACCAACCTTAAGTCACCCAGCCGTCGTCCACCGCCGGCCCCTTCCACGGTATCAGTCTTCATCTCACTTATTCGGAAAGAGGCTAATCTCTGCTCGCCTCTTTATGGGAGCTGGGGTATCGGTAATCAGGGCCTAACCTTTTACCTAAGCGAGGGCTTCCTCGGCTCTAGCAGCTCAACTTCTAAGCTCGAGGAAATCCTATCTGAGTTATATTTATGATCCATCCAAGTAGACCAGTTATGGGAAAAACAATCCCTGTGCCCCCCGCAATTCGCTACCTATTCCTCCGCCTCTTTAATATCATTAACCTTGCGGACCCAATCCTCTCTGCCCGGGAAGTGTAGGCGTCTTCCAATCTATCGGTATCAGGCGCCTGGCCGCATTCAGTACTATCTTTGCTTTTGAAACGCATTAACCATTTAAATATATCCAGGGATTCCAAGCATCTTTGCAAATATAAGTAATTATGTCTTCACTTTTCCTGTGCTTCAAGAGATGCCATTACAGCCTCCTGCCAGTGTAAACTGTCACTCATTCACCTGTCATCAGCCTGCACTATATATTAACCCAGTTCATGCAGCGCTCTGCAAAAAAAACTGACCATGTATAAAAAAATATCTTCAATACATAAATCACATAAATATACGATACTCAATACATAAGTACATAAAAAATGAGTGTTCAACAATAAATCATCAACACGTGATCATATTACTATTACAGGTACTTACAGTGCATCCAGAAAATATTCACAGCGCTTCACTTTTTCCACATTATTTATGTTACAGCCTTATTCCGAAAATTGCATTAAATTCATTATTTTCCTTAAAATTCCTACAAACGATACCCCATAATGACAACTTGAAATCCTTGCAAATTTATGAAAAATAAAAAATGAAAAAAATCCCATGTACGTAAGTATTCACAGCCTTTGCTCAATACTTTGTTCAAACACCATTGGGACTAATTACAGCCTCATTTTTTTTAGTATGATGCTACAAGCTTGGCACACCTATTTCTGGGCAGTTTCTCCTATTCTTCTTTGCAAGACCTCTCAAGCTCCATCAGGTTGGATGGGGAGCGTCAGTGCACAACCATTTTCAGATCTCTCCAGAGATGTTCAGTCGGGTTCAAGTCTGGGCCACTCAAGGACATTCACACAGTTGTCCTGAAGCCACTCCTTTGTTATCTTGGCTGTGTGCTTAGCATCATTGCCCTGTTGGAAGATGAACCTTTGCCCCAATCTAAGGTCCAGAGCGCTCTGGAGCAGGTTTTCATCAAGGATGACTCTGTACATTGCTGCATTCATCTGTCCCTCAATCCTGACTAGTCTCCCAGTTCCTGCCACTGAAAAACATCCCCACAGCATGATGCTGCCACCACCATGCTTCACTGTAGGGATGATATTGGCCAGGTGATGAGCGGTGCCTGGCTTCCTCCAGACGCTTGCCATTCAGGTCAAAAAGTTCAATCTTTGTTTCATCAGACCAGAGAATTTTGTTTCTCATGGTATGAGCATTCTTCAGGTGCCTTTTGGCAAACTCCAGGTGGGCTGTCATGTGCCTTTTACTGAGGAGTGGAGCCACTCTACCATACAGGCCTGATTGGTGGAGTGCTGAAGAGATGTTTTTTCTTTGGGAAGGTTCTCCTCTCTCCACAGAAAAATGCTGGAGCTCTGTCAGAGTGACCATCGGGTTCTTGGTCACCACCCTGACTAAGGCCCCGATCACTTAGCTTGGCCGGGCAGCCCACTCTAGGAAGAGTCCTGGTGGTTCCAAACTTCTTCCATTTACGGATGATGGAGGTCACTGTGCTCATTGGGACCTTCAATGCTGCAGAAATGTTTATGTACCCTTCCTTAGATCTGTGCCTCAATACAATCCTGTCTCGGAGGTCTACAGACAATTCCTTGGACTTCATGGCTTGGTTTGTTCTCTGACTTGCACTGTTAACTGTGGCACCTCATATAGACAGGTGTGTGCCTTTCCAAATCATGTCCAATTAACTGAATTTACCACAGGTGAACTCCAATCAAGTTGTAGAAACATCTCAATGGTGATAAGAGTAAACAGGATGCACCTGAGCTCAATTTTGAGTGTCATGGCAAAGGCTGTGAATACTTATGTACATGGGATTATTTTTATTTTTAATACATTTGCAAAAGTTTAGAACAAAATTCATTTACATTGTCATTATGGTGTATTGTTTGTAGAATTTTGAAGAAAATAATGAATTTAATCCATTTTGGAATAAGACTGTAATATAACAAAATGTGGAAAAAGTGAAGCCCTGTGAATACTTTCCAGATGCACTGTATATAGCACCATCACTTTACACAGCACTTTACATATATATTGTACATACACATTAGTCCCCGCCTTACAATCTAACCCCCCCAACTCTCATTCATACATACACATTCTAGGGCCAATTTAGACCAGAGCCAATTAACCTACAACCTGTCTTTGGAGTGTGGGAGGAAACCCATACAGGCACAGGGAGAACATGCAAACTCCAGGTAGATAGTGTTGAAGTTGGGATCTGAGACAGTGACCCTAGTGCTGCTAAGTGGAAGTGCTAACCATTACACCACTGCGCTGCCCCAACTGTGTACCAAAGTCCATTGGAAGTCCATAGAAGCCAAACTGTGATTCTGTGAATTTACCCTTTTCCACACACTTTAACTGTGAATCTGTAACTCAAGTATTCTTCAACTTTTAAATTTGAGTTTAGACCTTCTCCAATATGACCACTGTAATTGTGCACATGAATGTTTGCTACTCCTCATAAGAAGACCTCTAAATTATTGGAGGTCATGGATAGCCTATAGGATTTTCCAGGTGGCTTAGCACCATTCATTACTCTCTCAAACACCAGTGACCCATATGGATGTCCTTCCTGAATCAGGGGGTGCCAACAAAATCGCACAATCAACTCAACTCAGTGCCAATGACAGTGCCATAAAGCAAGCAGACAGAATTTCTTGCCTGACGATGATCACTTTACAGGCAGATGCAGAAAATGGACCCTATCCTGAGCCTCACGGAGCAATCTCCTTGGTAAAGTGGAAAGAAAAGAACATCTAGTGCTCTATAAATAAACTTTATTTAAAACCAACCAATAAAATATACTCACATACAATCAGACAGAATAATGATTCTTAAATAAATGATCCCAACAACAATCTCCCAAAGCCACTATAACTGCATACAAAGTGTGAGAACAAAGAAGGAATCTTCTCCACATGGCTCTTCGATTGTCTTTACTTACAGGAGCCCTAAATGATGATTTATATGCTCCAATGCACTTGTGTAGTCATTGGAGATCACAAACTGCTGGTAGCAGCCACTGACTTTTCCAAGTTGAATTGAACAGGAGGATGAGGAGACAATGGGGGTGCAATTGTCATTTAATTATGTATAATAACTTGTTTAATGAGAGTTTCAAGATGGGATTGATTACCAGTAATGCAGAAAACTCCATCTCTCCCCATACTGACTCACATAAACCTTGTATGTATATATCATTGTTTTAATGTTTCACGCCAGTACTCTGAAAACATTTATTTGAGTTGCACTTTTTTTTTACATGTTAATGTACATTGTTTTCTCCTTTGAATTGCGGTAAAGAATTGCAAAAAAGGGGCCATAAAGCAGATTAACTCTCTACGTGAGGCTCAGGATAGGGTCTGCATCTGCCTGTAAAGTGATCATTGTCAGGCAAGACATTCTGTCTGCTTGCTTTATGGCACTGTCATTGGCGCTATAAATCCTTAGAATGTTTGTCCTGTTAAACTGAAGGTTAAGTTGACCAAACAGGTGCTAATTTTGTGTTCTTTGCAAAAGTTCGCTCACATAACAAGCACATGTCAGCAGAGACTTAAAATGTAAATGGAGTCATTGTCTGTCGGGTTTTATTTCGGATCAAGGTCATCCCTATTACACATGTTTTTTTAGACACTCATAGCCTGCGGGCTACAATGTTACAAGCTGGAAGTACTGATGGTCACCACATGTTTGAGAAAGTAACCTTACGTATAGCTGCCAACTGTCCTTAATTTTCAGGGATAATCTCAAGTTTTAGGGGTTTGTTCCCGGACATTTATTTCCCTAGAAAAAAAAAATCCTTGGTTTTCAGCTGTGGCCAACTGTAAACCAAATATTTGATATTATATTAAAGCCAACCTTCTAAAACAGCATTGCTTAAATCTACTTCTACTGTATATGTATCTGTTACCTTTAAAGAGACGCTGTTGCACCCTATCCCTTGACTCACTTCTACTCACCTTCTCCACCCACCCTTGCCACTGAATGGCTCATTGAAGCCATTGTGAATACTTGGAGCTTCTTGGTACAGAGGGGCATGTTGCCTCATCCCATAGCCCTTGGGCCAGACCCCCATATTGGCACCATATGTCTGTTAAAGTAGTACTAAACTCCCAGCATTTTTTTCAGTTTAACACATTGCACACACTAAAATAAACATTCCCCAGTAAACTATTAAAATTCTTACCCTAGAACTTGCAGTTTACAACTGATGGATAGGGCCAACTCATCCTGCACGCGGGGGTACCTTTCACTGTGAACACGCTCACCAATGCCTGGGACCAGGTGGAGACTGCAGTCATGTGACTGGCTAACATCAAGGCAGTTCCCCGATTTAGAAATGAGCCGTGTCACTGTATGCAGTAACAAAAGTACAGAATTCCTGGAAATGAAAATTTTGGTGCCAAAATTGAAAATCCAGGATGCACTTGGCCGAAATCGAAACTGAAAATGATATATAATTGTGTTATGTTCGACTTTTTAATTAATATAATGAATTTAAATAATTTTGAATTTATTGTCTGTTATTATCAGCACATTTAACGCAAGAAAAGTTCAAGAAAAATGCATTGCTTTAAATTCTATGTATGTCTTCACAGTGGTCTGTTGCGCTTCCATTGTGGTGTTAAAAATTTAGCTTGCTGCATTTTTGGTCAGTTAAAAATCCGCACCAAAAACGCACCTCGATGGACTACTCAGTCTTTTTCTGCCGTCACTAAAATCAAAGCAAAATTGCATGTGTTTTTGGTGCCATTATTGGTACCTTTCTCTCTATCAAAATGTCAATAACCCTATTTTCAGCCGGTAGTTTCAGCGGCTGAATTTCGTTACATCTCTAGTTCCTCTGAAAAGTGCTTTCCTGTGTCACTACACCCCTTAACTTGATGTATGTTTGCATTTATTAGGTATGTTGCTGAGCCCGTGCTCTCTTCACGAGTCCAGCGTACCTCTGTTACCTCACTCCCAGCAACATAATGGGGTCCTGCCATGCACCAAGCACGGTTCTCTTGTGTGCACTTGTGAACTCCTTCACTCCCGTACCCAACCAAGTCATAGATCTCAGTAAAGCGGTACATATCCTGTTGCTAGTGTAAACCAGTCATTCACTACCAGAGGACCCGTCACCTATACCAGGTACCAAGTTTCATGACTGGTTGCGTTGTGACTTGTCCTGGCACTAGGTTACCCATAGAAACCTCATTATTCCTTCTGCTTGCCTTGCCGAGTGAACCAATTGTTGCATCTTTGCTTCATATCCCACAAGTGCCTTACTGACCCTGGTTCTTTTGACATGTCAGAACATGCATGCACCCCTTTAAATAACGTCAGACCAGGCTTAGGGCAGTTAATATAACTTTTAAACTTTAGAGTTCTGACAAAACAGTTCACAACATGAACAATGTCCATATCCTGACCCTAGTTATGACGGATTGGCTTCCCAGGCATACCTGTCCAGGTGCTGGCTAATCCCCTGGTGCCTCTGATGGACTGCAGGGTGCAGCAGTCTATTTCCACAGTAGTTATGGCATGTCCTTCCCGATGTGGCCTGTCTGAATATCCCAAACCCAGCATTCCCCCATATCTATATGTAGCGCCCCCATAGGGATAGGTGCGTTTTTGTAGTGAGTTTTGTTAGGAGAGGTAGAGTTTAGTAATTCCCGACAGTGTGTGCAGTCCTGATTGTTTTGATCTGGGCAGGGGAGTGGCTGAGAGTAGGCTGGAGATGGAAGGAAGGAACACCCCTTGGAAACTCCTCCCCTTTGAGCTGGGAAAGCTCTGGAAAGGGGGATGGATGAGGAGGTGTTATTTTCTGATGTATGACAAGGAGCCCTGACCAATCCACAGGCTGGATTGTCAGGGGGCAGGCCTACTTAAATACAGCAATCTGCCACCAGGGGGCAGGAGAGGTTGGGTGAAAGTGTGGAGGATGTAGCAGAGGTGCTGTGGAGAACTCACACGGGAGGGAGCCCCCAGTCTGGGGGGAGGTGACCTTGAGGCCTGGAGACTCGGGTGCAGCCAGAAGTGGAGTTTATTCTTGGAGCAGCACAAAGGAGCAGGAGAGCACCAGAGGTGCTACTAAGGACACTTTAAAGGATCCACCGGTGTCGGTGAGTAACAGGCCCTGGGAATTGGATGAGAAGGCTGAAGCAGGCTGGGGAAAATAGTGGACAGTCTGTGGAGGTTGGAGGAGTCAGTCAGGCAAAGGAGTGTCACTGGACAGTCGGGTAGGCCGGAGTGGCCTGGAAGAGTATGGGCTGTAAGTTATAGTCCATCAATACCCCACTAGCACCAACATAATTAGCTACACAATGGAGGGCCCGTGGCTTCGCAAACAGGAGCCCATAACCCTTACCCACAACGAGTGGTTCGGAGGTCCTGCTAGCAGTAGTGCAAGCCTCACCATGTGCTAGTTGGGGTGGAGGAAGAAGTGTCATGGCGGCCTGATAAATTGCCCTTCAGGCCAGGAAACTAAGTGAAGTGCTGGAGAGAAGTTAGGAGAAGAGTAACGGTCAGCAAGTAGTGTGCTGGAGGAAGAAGCAGTGTATATACGGCAGAGTATATAGAAGGTCCCGTGTTTGATCTTTGGGCAGCCCACGGTAATCCCTTATCCCTATCCAAATTTAACCCCTAAATAAAACAACAACACAAAGTACCGACCTGTTCAGTGACTCCGGGTGTATGGAAATCATGTGATTGAGGGCAGCGGGCAGGTGGACCACAACTACCAGCCACCCCCCAAGGGAGCACATGGCTACATATACTACTGGTGGGTAGGCAGGATCCAAAAAGCCCGGGAACCATAGCACACACATTAATTCTTTTCCCCCTCAGCCTGGGCAAGCCACTAAATAAAACTATATCCCTGTGGGCGACCTGCCTACAAACTTTCAATGCTGTTGGCTTCTGCTCTGTCAGTGCTACTTCCCTGAACATCCAGTCTTTGCAAGGAAGAGTTTAAAGGGGGCAGTGCAGTCTCAAGTCAATCTGTTAGCTTCGGAGAAGGGTGGGGGAGGAGGAGGAGGAGGAGGAAGGAGGAGTAGGGAAGTGCCCTGAAATCATAGGCAATGGGGTGTTTGTTTCTATTAATGCACACAGTGTAGGGAGACATGATTCTAGTCCCTGCATGCAAGGGTAACTGCATAGAATGGTGCAAGATACGGGAGCCACCCTGAAACAGAAAACCTGGGGCAGTGGTCATGGCTATGTTCCAGCTTAAAATGGAACATAGGTAAGGATTAAAAGATAAAAAAGCTGTATAATCAGCAAGTGATTAAATCAGCTGCTGAAAGTGGTATACTATGACCAGGTAAGTATTACGCACAGTTGAGTAGGAGCTGGCCAGAGAGGAATCACTTTGACGCTGTTGGCCAGCTTGACAACGTATTACAACATTTACAAACATTGAATCCCCGGATTTATGCAAATGTGTGCCAGGGGTTTGAAGAGATATATAGCAGTGTGCAGAGAGATAATTGAGAATTTAGACTGTCAACATGCGGTCATGCCACTCTAGCACCCCATATGTTATATATCTAAGCTATTTGGATTACAGCACATTCTTTTTGTCACAATAGGAGGGGGCACATTATCAAGTTGTGAAAGCTTTACTGAAAAAAAACATGGATGCTGCCATTGCTTATTTCTCATTCTGCACATGCTAGTTGCTTGGTCATCTTACTGAACCCGTGACTTTATTGCTTCGAGTCAATGCCTTAGACCAGTGTTCTCCAAACTACAGCCCCGGGGTTGGATGCCTGCCTATATCCGACCCTTGGGGCACTAATGCTCCCAGTGACACCAACAAGGGGACACAATTCCTCCCACTGATACCAATGATGAGGCACTATTCCTCCCACTGATACCAACAATAGGGCACTATTCCTCCCACTAATACCATTGACGGAAAAAACAAACCTCAAACAGAGCAGACACAGGTCCTGGCTTCGCTGAGTTCAATATGTATGTTTGGTCAGGTGTACCAGTCCAAAAACATATGAACACGTAAATCCATTAAGCCTGTAATTCCAAAAAGGTCTACAGCTTCCCATTCAGATCCCGGGTTGATCCATGAGGTGCTCAGAAAACAGAAAGACAAAGGAGTTTTTGCTCTGAAACGATTTACAGTCCCTTTTATCCCCGTGTTGTCCATGTCACGAGGCTCCGTGGTGGCAGTGGTGGCAGGGTATGCTGCGCCGATTGGCGTTTTTTACTTGTCCCTGTGGGGCCGTAGGATCCTCTGCAGCTCCCGCTGTGCATTATCTTGGTCTCTGACGATCTATGGAAGCCTCTGATGTAAGTGTGGTTTGTTTTTTGTATTAATAAATGTTACAGTGTGTTTTTATTGGGATCACGCTTCAGTCTTTCCGTTTAATACCAATGATGGGGCTTTGTTTACTACCATTGATGCCAAGGCATTTTTCACTCACACAGACAGATTGACCCCACAAAGTCTGAAAACAGTAAGCTGGTCCTTTGTTTAGAAAGTTTGGACACCTCTGCCTTAGACCAAGTGTGCAGGTAAGTTTTTATGTTTCCTAAAATATATGCTGGTTTCCGGACAATGACTCCAAGGAGTTGATTTACTAAAAGAGTGCAAAATCTGGTGCAGCTCTGCATAGAAACCAATTAGCTTGCAGTTTTTTTTTTGTCAGAGCTTAAAGTATAACAAATGACAAAACTTTTTTTAGTTTTAAACTAAAAATAAAGTAGACAGGAATTAGGAAGCTTGTCAGTTTTTATTGCTGTCTGTGCCCCCGTTAAGGAAATTCGCCAACTCTATTTGTCCTGTTTACCATTATCATTGAAAGTAAAATGATAATGAAAAAATCCCAGATTTTGGGTTCTCCCTAGAAAAGTATTAGAGGGGAAATCATCAAATGGGGACACTAGCTCTGGTGAGCTGAGGATCTCCAGGGAATTCCCTCAATTTTCAGGGATTTCCTCTCACTTCCTGTTTGGCTTCACAGGAAGTGAAGGGAAATCTCCGCAATGGGACACATGGTAAAAAAATTTCTGACAGGGGTTATAACCATCTCTTGCTCTATCCAAAATGAAAAAAAGTGTTGCCTATTGTTGCCTATTGTTCTACTTTAGTTGACCACACAGTTAGAAGCTGATTAGCTACCATGCACAGCTGCACCAGATTTTGCACTCTCCAGTTTTAGTAAATCAGCCCCATGGTGCCAAAGCCAGAGGCTTAGCAAAACAACAAGGCAACCATCATTTTCAAACATCACCAATGGATGCACCTACATTTCTCTTTGGCCTTGTATACACAGGCAGTCGGGTTAACTAAAATGTGCAATGCTTGTCTGAAACAGCCATCCAACTGTCTTCTTATGTTCATGGCTCCCCTCAGAGGTGAAATCATTGTTTCACAATCTTTAGGCTTTAGTCTGGATCTGGCCAAGATATTAAAGAGGATCAGAAATGTGGAAGCTGAGCTGAGATGACAAAGAACTAGCAACCAGTATTGACTATGGGATCCCTCTAGCTAATATTTCCCCATTACTGACTGACTATGCCTCACTTCACACTGTATCTCTATGTGAAGGTAGCCATATTGGTAGAGGCACAGTCAACAGGTAACGGCTTGCTACCGCTGGAAGCAGGAACATCTTTGACTCTGACCAGCATGGCCACTGGAAAAAAATGCAATAACTCTCCTCATTACAACTCCCCCTCATTTTGTCTACAGCTTGGACTTTACTAAACAGATGGAGCATACACTATCTCATGCCCCTCACATTTTTGTAAATATTTTATTATATCTTTTCATGTGACAACATCCACACACTGTCCATGACACCAGACCCCAATCTCCTCCTGCACCTTCTTCAGACTGTCTTCTTCCCAATCTGTCTTGTGCATCTACTTCCTTGTTCTCACTCCTGCTGTCCTCTGCTCACCCTAATCCCTCCAGGATCTCTCTCTCCTCCTAGCTGAACCCGAGCTCTCCCAGGCCGAGGTCACCCCCCCCAGACTGGGGGCTCCCTCAGGCCTTGCCAGCCTCCACACTACTTCATCTCTGTCTCTTCCACCTAAACTTCTCCTCCAAGTTGGGGATTGGTCAGGTCTCCTTAACATACATCAGAAAGCCTCACTTACTCTTCCCATCCCCCTTTCCAGAACTTTCTGAAGAAGAGGGGAAGGGTAACCAAGGGGTGTTGCTTTTTGCAGTCTCCAGTCCTCCCTGGGCCACTCCCCTGCCCAGAATCAAAACATAAATTTTTAAGACTTTAAAAAGACTAAATTTTACCTACTCTCCACAAAAATCTACTCTAAGCACCTACCTATGGTAGAGGACGCTACACATGCTTGACACCATTTGAACCAAATAAGTTTATCTTGGTCTCATCAGACCACAGGACATGGTTTCAGTAATCCATGTCATTAGTCTGCGTGTGTTCAGCAAACTGTTTGCAGGCTTTCTTGTGCATCATCTTTAGAAGAGGCTTCCTTCTGGGATGACAGCCATGCAGACGAATTTGATGCAGTGTGCGGCATATGGTCTGAGCACTGACAGGCTGACCCCCCACCCCTTCAACCTCTGCAGCAATGCTGGCAGCACTCATACGTCTACTTCCCGAAGACAACCTCTGGATATAACGCTGAGCACGTGCACTAAACTTCTTTGGTAAATATTTTATTCTATCTTTTCATGTGACAACACTGAAGAAATGACACTTTGCTACAATGTAAAGTAGTGAGTGTACAGCTTGTATAACAGTGTAAATTTGCTGTCCCCTCAAAATAACTCAACACACAGCCATTAATGCCTAAACTGCTGGCAACAAAAGTGAGTACACCCCTAAGTGAAAATGTCCAAATTGGACCCAAAGTGTCAATATTGTGTGTGGCCACCATTATTTTCATACACGGCCTTAACCCTCTTGGGCATGGAGTTCACCAGAGCTTCACAGGTTGCCACTGGAGTCCTCTTCCACTCCTCCATGACAACATCATGGAGCTGGTGGATGTTAGAGACCTTGTGCTCCTCCACCTTCCATTTGAGGATGCCCACAGATGCTCAATAGGGTTTAGGTCTGGAGACATGCTTGGTCAGTCAATCACCTTTACCCTCAGCTTCTTTAGCAAGGCAGTGGTCATCTTGGAGGTGTGTTTGGGGTCGTTATCATGTTGGAATACTGCCCTGCAGCCCAGTCTCTGAAGGGAGGGGAACATGCTCTGCTTCAGTATGTCACATTACATGTTGGCATTCATGGTTCCCTCAATGAACTGTTGATCCCCATCAGACATGACACTCCCACCACCATGCTTGACTGTAAGCAAGACACACTTGTCTTTGTACTCCTCACCTGGTTGCAGTCACACACATGTAGCCAATGGCCCCCTTAGGAGTGGCTGGTTGATGTGGTTCACCTGCTCACAACTGCCCTCAATCACACTCCTACTGGCACCTGGAGTCAGAGAACATGCTCGCTCTTTGTTTTTGTTGTTTTTATTTGGGGATTGAACTTCGATAGGAATTGGGGTAGTTATGGGATGCCCAACGGTCAAACAGTTCTGTACATGGGACCAGTATATACACTATCCAGTATATACAACTCCTCCACTTCACTCCAGCACACTTCTTACTATACTGCAAACTCCTGGTTCCTCTCTCCTGCACTCTTCTTAGTTCCACTGGTGAGGCCTGGAATTAAATTTACCAGCCCCCAAACTTGCACGGCCTAGCTAGCACATGTGAGACCTGATGTAAATTTATCAGGCCTCCGGACCACCCTTTGTGGGCATAGGGGTTGAGGTTCCCCTGTGTAGCAAAGTAATTTAGTTGGTGCTAGCTAGCCAACGATGGACTACAACTTCCAGCCCATCCACACACTGTCCATGACACCAGACCCCAATCTCCTCCTGCACCTTCTTCAGACTGTCTTCTTCCCAATCTGTCTTGTGCATCTACTTCCTTGTTCTCACTCCTGCTGTCCTCTTCCGCTCACCCTAATCCCTCCAGGATCTCTCTCTCCTCCTAGCTGCACCCGAGCTCTCCCAGGCCGAGGTCACCCCCCCCCTCCACCCCAGACTGGGGGCTCCCTCAGGCCTTGCCAGCCTCCACACTACTTCATCTCTGTCTTTTCCACCCAAACTTCTCCTCCAAGTTGGGGATTGGTCAGGTCTCCTTAACATACATCAGAAAGCCTCACTTACTCTTCCCATCCCCCTTTCCAGAACTTTCTGAAGAAGAGGGGAAGGGTAACCAAGGGGTGTTGCTTTTTGCAGTCTCCAGTCCTCCCTGGGCCACTCCCCTGCCCAGAATCAAAACATACATTTTTAAGACTTTAAAAAGACTAAATTTTACCTACTCTCCACAAAAATCTACTCTAAGCACCTACCTATGGTAGAGGACGCTACACACGCTTGACACCATTTGAACCAAATAAGTTTATCTTGGTCTCATCAGACTACAGGACATGGTTCCAGTAATCCATGTCATTAGTCTGCGTGTGTTCAGCATACTGTTTGTGAGCTTTCTTGTGCATCATCTTTAGAAGAGGCTTCCTTCTGGGATGACAGCCATGCAGACGAATTTGATGTAGTGTGCGGCATATGGTCTGAGCACTGACAGACTGACCCCCCACCCCTTCAACCTCTGCAGCAATGCTGGCAGCACTCATACGTCTATTTCCCAAAGACAACCTCTGGATATAACGCTGAGCACGTGCACTAAACTTCTTTGGTCGACCATGGCAAGGCCTGTTCTAAGTGGAACCTGTCCTGTTAAACCGCGGTATTGTCTTGGCCACCGTGCTGCAGCTCAGTTTCAGGGTCTTGGCAATCTTATTATAGCCTAGGCCATCTTTATGTAGAGCAACAATTCTTTTTTCACATCCTCAGAGAGTTCTTTGCCATGAGGTGCCATGTTGAACTTCCAGTGACCAGTATGAGAGAGTGAGAGCGATAACACCAAGTTTAACACACCTGCTCCCTATTCACACCTGAAACCTTGTAACACCAATGAGTCACGTGACACCTGGGAGGGAAAATAGCTAATTGGGCCCAATTTGGACATTTTCACTTAGGGGTGTACTCACTTTTGTTGCCAGCAGTTTAGACATTAATGGCTGTGTGTTGAGTTATTTTGAGGGGACAGCAAATTTACACTGTTATACAAGCTGTACACTCACTACTTTACATTGTAGCAAAGTGTCATTTCTTCAGTGTTGTCACATGAAAAGATAGAATAAAATATTTACAAAAATGTGAGGGGTGTACTTACTTTTGTGAGATACTGTAACTACTTCAATTTATACCTTCAAATTACACCTACTAGAGCCCTGGGCAGCAATAAAAACCTGACAGGGGTTCTAATGTTTCCCCCACTCTACCCAAAACTAAAACAAACTGATTTTGCTGGATAGAACCTTTAAAATGTATGGTCAAAATGTAAAATCATATACTCACTTTAACATTGTATTTACATTTTTCTAGCCTACTTCTATTAATTATTATTATTATTATTATAATACAGGATTTATATAGCGCCATCAGTTTACGCAGCACTTTACAACTTGAAGGTAGACAGTACAAATACAATACACGTTAATACAGTAGGAATCAAAGGACCCTGCTCGTTAGAGCTTACAATCTAAGAATCTGGTTGATCTTAAAGTTTATAAAGTTACTTTGTGAAGCCCCTCACACATTTAGTTCCTTGAATTCTGTGAAACATTTACTATGCCCTGTGAGTAGGCAGTGCTGTGTGACACATTTCACGGAGCCTGCATTCCAGTGGTGGCTGGTGAAATTTTAGGATGGGGGGGCGCCAAACCCCGCCCTTCCTTTTTGACCCCTCACACCTCTCATAAGCCCCACCCCTTATAGATTCCACCCATTGTGTCAGGAGTATACAGCCCAGCATCACCAGATAGGGTATATAGCATCACCAGATAAGGCTTACAGCATCGTCGAATAGGGTATACAGCATCAGCAAATAGGATATATACAGCATCAGCAGATATAGGTATATACAGCATCATCAGTTAGGGGTATATACAGCATCACCAGATAGGGGTATATTCAGCATTCACCAGATAGGGGTATATACAGCATCACCGGGGGGGTATATACAGCATCAGCAGATAGGGGTATATACAGCATCCCCAGATAGGGGTATATACAGCATCACCAGATAGGGGTATATTCAGCATGACCAGAAGGGTATATACAGCATCAGCAGAGGGGTATATACAGCATCACCAGAGGGGTATATACAGCATGACCAGAGGGGTATATAGCATCACCAGAGGCGTATATACAGCATGACCAGAGGGGTATATACAGCATGACCAGAGGGGTATATATAGCTTGACCAGAGGGGTATATACAGCATCACCAGAGGGGTATATATAGCATTACCAGACATAGCATTCACCCCCCATGCCGCAGGGCTCGTGGCACTGACAGCCCCCCGCCCGGAGGGCAGTCGGGACATCAAAGTCCTGTACTTAACCCATCTAGGAAGCGGGCAATCGGCAGCGCTGTCCGGCGAGCAGGAACATGCTTGGCTTCGGCTGTGCATCCCCCTCCTCCTCTGAGAAAGGTGACCAGTAGGATCGCCTGTCTTCTTTGCCAATTGGGAAACCAGTAACATACCCACATTTCCTGATGGGCGGAGAGGTGATTCAGTGTTAGAAAAGCAAATATTCATTTGCTTTTCTAACACACGAGTGGGCTTGCGAGCGCCATGCTCTGCGCTCTGAGCCTATGGCTCTAATCAGGTGCTTCAAAGAAACCCTCCGCCGCGGTAATTCATGCGGCGTCCTGAAAGGGGCCGGACGCATGAATAAGGGGGTGGCCGCAGTAGCCGTTGATAGATTCATGTATGAATCTATCCATTTAGCATAGAGGGGGTGGTGGGGATAGAGGGGGTGGCGCCCATGCGCTCTTAATGGAAGGGCTGTCCCTGCTGCATTCTGAACTACAGAGTTGCTGAGTGGCAAAGTCAGTACAGGATTCACTGCTTGCAGGCAGCAAGGTACCATGGGATATGTAGTCCATAGAAATGGAAAGTAAACAGCAGAGGAGAAGCTGCAAAGCATGTAGGGAATCCAGGAAGTTGTGGAAAGAACTGAAAACATGAAAGCAGATTTTTCAAGTAAACCTGTATTGGATTGCCAAAAATATCTATTGTTTGCATTGCTATTACAATGCTGATGTTAAAAAATGAAAGTGTATGTAATTTAATGACTGGTATCTAACCCCAGCTAAACTGAATCACATTTACCCCTCTTCCACTAACCTATGTTGGAGGAATTGTGGAAGTCCACGAACTTTACTACATATCTGGTGGAATTGTCCAACACTTACTAAATTTTAGTCTATGCTTACTAAATTCCTCTTTTCTATCTTACCAACCCCTTTTTTCCCTTTCCCCTCAGGTGGTACTATTGGATCTGGATATGGAAACCTGGTCCAATTCTGCCATACAGTCATTTCTCATGTATTCATAGCCTCCCGCCTAGCTATTGCCAGAAACTGGAAAGCCTCCCACCCTCCCTATGTTTTAGTAATGATCTCCATCTTGAACCACCACTGCTTGATGGAATATATGTAGGGCAAAGCTCACCTCCAAATACCAACATTCCAAAAACATTGGGAACTCTGGCTTAAATACCTTAAATACCGGATTCTCCCTCAAATTAATCACTAGATCTTTGAAGGCCTCTACATCCTATCCATACCTATCTGCTCACCCCCTTATGCAATACCCTTACAGTATTCCAGATTTGATACGAAAGTGTTGCTTTAACTCCTTCCCCATAGCTAATACCTCCTCTGACATCTATTACCTACCCAACATTACTCTCTCAACTTATGGTCTACCAGTTAAGAATGTTTATACCTGCTGAACCCATCTCAAACATACTTTATCATACTTTCGTGAACTATGTAATTACATACATACTAACATACATTGTTATATTATCCTGTTCTCTCATGGGTTGTATACTTGACAAGCCACTGTTAAGCTTTGTACTATGTATCTTGGAAAATTTACAATATAGTTCAGTAGCAGCTGGTGCTAAACTTTTTGGGGGGGCAGCAAACAAACCCCCTCCCCCATGTCCGCACTCACCCCTCCACGGACACGGCGCCGTGGCTTCCTCGGCTTCTCCTCCTGGCCAACCCGATCTGCCTCCTGTCCTGATTGGCCAGGAGGAGAAGCTGAAATACAATAGTGAATATTGATTCGCTAGTGTCACAAGTGGGTGGGTTCGGGGCACAGAGCCCAACCTTTTTCAAGCCAATTAAAGTCTGGAGCCTTGCATGCATCCACCCATGCAAACTAGGGGGGCGGCGCCCCTGCACCCCTTATGGACCAGCCGCTCCTGATAAAGACTAAGTTTGAATAAAAAAATGAAAGTGTATACCGTGACTATAGATCTCCTTTATTAAAATAAAAACAATTTGTCTTTTTCACAACCAAAAGCAATCAAAATGTCTCTACTAACATCTGTAAAACTGTGCAAAATAAATTAAAAAAATAGTAGAGGGCTTTTGTTTCCTTTAGGCCTCACCAATAACGTTCATGATTATTCTGCCTCACCAGCATATAGTAAGCCGCCTGGAGCCACACACAAAGTGCTCCGCTCTGCTCTAAACATCCAAGGTCACACTCACTGCCCCTGAAATGTGAAAAGGGTTGTAAAATGATAGATACTGCTTTTATGAGGCTAATCATTTACCACAGTGCTTGTTTATTGGCGGTAATTGTCACAGCGCCTGTGGACTGTGATTGGACAGGACACTTGTATATAAACACACATAAACACAATCCTCCCTGCGTTGTTTGGGATATTATGTCAACTCATCATTAAAATTTGGTTTCACATGCTGTGAAGGAAGTCTTGCCAATGTTTGTTCCACTCAGACACATAATTACTGCAGAAAACAATTTACTTAACCATGCAGTACACTGGGTGGCATGTTCTGCTATGACACATCGGCCGCCATTTTAGAGCACAGTTCCATGCAAGAAACATAATATGGTTATAAAAAAGTGAGAAACATAATACAGTTATAAAATAGTAAAAAAACTATTCACTTGTGCCTAGTGTTATTGTTGGAAGTGGTGAAGAAACAACGTGTTCTATCATTTTGGGCACGTGCATGGCTTAAAGGGGTAGTTCAACTTTGATGGCTATTTTCCGGGAAAAACCTCAGATGCTGGAACATTATATAACATTCCTTCACTTTTCAAATAATTGCTGCAGTCCCCCTCCATACATGTACGTTGTGTGCAACCTGTCTGAAAAAAAAACAAACCCTTGGTTACTTTTAAGAAGCAAGTAATCTGCTTATCAGTCACTTGTTTCTCGGATGTGAAATCGATAATTCAGCATATAACTTTCTGATATTCAAACACAAACCATCAGTTTTTTCATGATCTTTTCAAACATATTTCCATATTTACACAAATTGCGCTGCGCTACCATTAACGTGCATAAGATCATTGCAATCATCATACAATCAAGTGAAAAAGAAAACGTATGTGCAAGTACTCGAAGAATCCGTAAACGATCCATGAAGTCCAGTGTATAAAGTGCTTTAGTGCAAAAAAGGTCATATAAACATTTGAGTGTTAAGAAAATCCAGTGCTCCAAACGTGAATGAAGACGTGAATGTGAATTCTTCACACCCAGAAAGTGCACACCCCACTCACTAGCCACTTACCAGCTATTAAGACCCCAAGATGGAGGACAGGCTGCGCCTTATCGCAATATCCCTATGGGATGGATGCCAGAAGCCAAGGTTCCAAAATGGACAGACCAAGCAATCAGCACAATCCACTGACAGCTCTCCTTTCCTCTGCCAGCCAATCTTCTCCACCTGGACACCATTGTGTGCTAAGAAGGTGCATGGCACCCCCTGGACACCTGGCTCCTGATCCCCCCACCCACCCCCGGACCTGGATTATGGCTCTGAGCTGGGACTTTGTGCCGAAGGCCCTCCGGACTGGGATCAACTGGAAGGAGGCATGACCACCGGGATCTACTGCAAGTCCTATGGCTGCAGAGAGTGAGTGCACTGTTGGACCGTTTTGACTGCATGGTAGATCCATCTTGGAATCCTGGCTTTTGGCATCGTTGTCACGTGAGTGAGAGACGTCGGTATCCTGAACGTCATCTAGGGCCACCAGTACGGAGGAAGGTCAACTAGGGTCAGGCCTCCCGGAAGCCGTGTTTCAGGGTCGAGTCTCGGTATTAGGTCCAGGCCCCCACCCACCCCCCTAGTCCTCGGTCCACAGGTCCCCCACGGTACGTGGAAGAATCGTGTGTTACCACAGGTCCACCTCTTCTAACCGACCGTCTCCTTTCCTCTCGACAGTCACCTAACACGACTAACGAACCAGACAGGTAAAACCTTGGAACCGAAGACCGTAGGTAGGGTATCCCTATAACGCTATTCCGCGTC
>BLSH010117388.1:35409-51182 GCA_018402905.1 Glandirana rugosa | reverse complement strand
GGGGGGGGGGTGTGAAGGAGGATATAGTTTCTAAATGGTGAGAGACCATACATCATTGAACTGAGTTTTATGAGTATTTAGAGTAACAGAAGTCATTCTTAAGCTGAGGTAACATTGAACAGCGTACTACCTGTGAGTACTGATAACCACAATGATCTAACACAGCTGTCGTGAATAAAGATTTGACCTCAAATTTGTTTTAAATTTACCAGCACATCGATGGAAACGGCAAGTCCATGGTCTAATATAAAAGTAACAAAGAGAACTGAGATAAATCGGACTCGCCAACAAAAGGGGGTAGCGCAGTTTTATAGAGGAAGGAGAGAGAGAGGGATGAGAAGAATAGTAGAGAAGAGAGAGTAGAGGGTCCAATGTCCAAGCGGAGAGCAAGAGGACGGAGTAGGAGGAAATCCTGTGAGGATCGGGGAGGTGAGATTTGGGTGGGTTATGTACAGGACTCAATATATCGTGCCCATGGATCCCAAATCGTTTCAAATTTCTTTGGAGTATTAAGCATAATGCTTGCGATTTTCTCCTGGGCCATAATCCACTATATTTTGCTCTTAGCCTGAGAGAAGGAGGCTGTAGAGGTTTTCCAGGGCTTGGCTAAGGTCAATTTGGCTCCTAGGAGGATATGAAAAATGAAGATCTGTGTGCTTTTTGGGATATCTGGTATTTTATGGTTGAGAAGGACAATTAGAGAATCTTGTTTTAGGGCAAATTCCATGATTTTGCATATAAGATGGTGGATTAGATTCCAAAACCCCCTAATTCTTGGCCATTGGTATCAATAGGTTTTTACACTATTTTGAATAAGCACACCTTTTATACACAAGTAAAAGTTAGTACAATGATCTCCCCCACTGAGCTGTTGTGTTCTGACAGGGGGACGCCCCCCCCGCCAGAACACTCCAATCAGTGCTCTTTGCCATTGGCTCAGAGAGCTGATCGGGAGTTGGTCGGCTGCTGGTTTTCCAGCATGCTTGTCTGACAGAAGCTGGCTTCTGTTGGACAGGGTGGCATTCACACGGGCTGAATGCCGGACGTTTTTATTTGAACCGGCTGATGTCTCCCGACATTCGGCCCGTGTGTACAGGGCTTTAGAGAGGGTTCCATAGGGGAGATTTCCCTTCACTTCCTGTCCCATAGCCAAAACAGGCAGAGAAAGCAAATCCCTGCAAATTAAAGGGAATCCATTGGACCCCCAGGTCACCAGAACTAGTGTACCCATTGGAAGATTTCCTCTCTATTATTATTTTATGGAACCAAAAATGTATGATTTACTTTTACTTTCACTTTTAAAGATAAAGCTAACAGGACAAATGGAGAGGGTGATTCTCCATAACGAGGGCAGAAGTAGCAACAGTGGTGGCCCATAATGCAGGACACAGCGGCGCCGCCCCCCTAATCCATGCGCCCGGCCCCCTAATCTACATGCGGGGTGCCAGACTCATGGACTCCAATTTGTTTTTTTGTTTCTTTAGAAGCACGTGAAACACCAGGAGGAGGAGACGACTGGGGCTGGTGACCGTCCGAGTGGGGGGGGGTGCCTGTGAACCGCACGACCAGGGGGGTGGGGGTTTGGTGGCGGGTGGATTTTTGCCACCCCCCAAAAAAATATACCGCCAGCCGCCACTGAGTTGCAATAAAAAACAGCTGTTCTTATCCATCTCCACTCTGTCCAAAACTGAAAAGAAAGTTCTTCCTTTAGTTATTCTTTAACATAAAAACAGCACTGTGCCTGGCTACATGTCTTCTCTCTCCTCTTCCTTCTCTCACAAGCTTCAATGAAAACAGAGGAAGCCATTGGCTTGCGATGGGAGCTGTTGGAGAAGAGGAAGTGCGGAGATTGCCGGCAGGGAACTCCAGAAGAGGAACTAAGGAACCACTCTGTCCGATACTATTGCACAAAGCAGGTAAGCATAAAGGTCCGTACACACGGTCCGATTGTTGGCCAACAACAGTCGTCCAACAGCCTGTTGGCCAATAATCCGACTGTTAGTACACACGATTCGACAGCCGATTTCCAATTGTCGTGCAACAGAAGTTGGCTGACAAGACTAGAAAACTTTTGTTGGCTAGCAAGGCGTTGGTCAATTGTTGGCTCGTGTGTACAGAAGTTGGCCAACAAAAAGTTGGAAGTGCAAACACGCATGCCCGGAATCTAGAAAGGGTTTGGTCGTGTAAACCTGCGCTCCTAATTCACAAATCACATTTACCTGAACTTCCTCCTAACACGTCACTACGTTCAGCTTTGTTGGCCGATTACTTGACTACCATCGGTACGCTAGACACAACCGCCAACAGCCAATTTGGACAAAAGTTGGACGTTCGGTTGTCCAACAATCGGTGCGTGTACAAGGCTTTACATGTTTGTTATTTTAAGAAACAAAAATAGCCATTGTAATCACTTTAATGTACAGTAGAGGTAAGCCTAATTACAAAAACTCTATAGTATGTTAACATAACTTCAAAAGTAAGTTTTTCATTAAAATAATAAAGCCTTCATACGCCTGACATGAAGGTTTTTGATGCATTTCCTATTATGAACTGACAATGTTTAGGCAAATAGGCTGGAGGAGATTAGTAGCATTGAGATGTAAAACATAAAAACAGGTATCTTTCTGTTTCAATGTTTCATAGTTACATAGTTGGTAAGGTTGAATAAAGACACTGGTCCATCCAGTTCTACCTGTGTAGGTGTGTGTGTGTCCTTGCAAACCTTAATGTTTTTATAACATTTTGCAAGAAAACACAATCATTGATATGACAATTCAGTAACTTTGTACAACAACTTGTAAATGTACAGAAAAATATGTACGATGGTTAAATTGTATGTAATGTTATATTTGCCAGTAAAACAGGAGAAAAAAAAGATATGCAATCACCATTGCACAAATATGCCAATAAAGGTATTATACCAGTGTATGCGTGTTTCGTGCCATATGTGCCTATTAACTAGGTCATAAAAGACTAAGGGGAACTAAGATTGAGCAATGATCCCTTCTATATATAGATGTATTTTTCTATAAGGCCAGGAAAGATGTGGGATTAAAAGTGGGAGAAGAAAACAAGGGAAGAGAAAAAGATGGGTTTAGAGGAGAAGGAAGATACACTGTCTTACCAAAAATATTGGAACGCCTGCCTTTACACGAACATGAACTTTAATGGCATCCCAGTCTTAGTCCGTAGGGTTCAATACTGAGTTGACCCACCTTTTGCAGTTTCAACTCTTCTGGGAAGGCTGCCCACAAGGTTTAGGAGTGTGTCTATGGGAATGTTTGATCATTCTTCTAGAAGGCTGAAGAGGCCTGGCTTGCAGTGTCCACTCTAATTCATCCCAAAGGTATTCTATTGGGTTGAGGTCAGGACTCTGTGTAGGTCAGTCAAGTTCCTCCACCCCAAACTCACTCATTCATGTCTTTATGGACCTTGCTTTGTGCACTGGTCCAAATCATTTGGTGGAGGGGAGTTATGGTGTGGGGTTGTTTTTCAGGGGTTGGGCTTGGCCCCTTAGTTCCAGTGAAAGGCAATCTTAAGGCATCAGACATTTTGGACAATTTCATGCTCTCAACTTTGTGGGAACAGTTTGGGGATGGCCCCTTCCTGTTCCAACATGACTACACACCAGTGCACAAAGCAAGGTCCATAAAGATATGGATGAGCAGGTTTGGGGTGGAAGAACATTACTGGCTTGACCCTTACCCACAACGGGTGGTTCTGTTAGCAGCAAGAGCAGGCCTCACCATGTGCTAGCTGTGGTGGAAGAGGAAGTGTCATGGAGGTCTGATAAATTTCCTTTAAGGCCTGGAGGAGAGAGGAAGTTGAAGAGTAATGGTCAGCAAGTGTTGTGCTGGAGGATTGAAGGAGTAGAGTAACGGTCATCAAGTGTATGTGCTGGAGGAAGGAGTGTATATACGGCGGTGTATATAGAAGGTCCCATGATTGATCCTTGGGCATCCCACAGTCATCCCTATTCTGATCCCAGTTTAACCCCTAAATAAAACAACAGAACAATGTACCGGCCTGTTCAGTGACTCTGGGTGTGTGGAAATCGTGTGGTTGAGGGCAGCGGGCAGGTGGACCACAACTCCAAATGTTCCCAAGGGGGAACATGGCTACACCTGGATGGAATGTGGCTCCCAAATATGTAGAAATGTTTGTCTGTCATTCACCATTATTGTATATTTTTTCATTTACCACATTATCTATACTGTTTTTGACCATTGGGAAAGGAATGAGTGTTTTTTTTTTTTCATTTTCTACCAATGATCAGCTGAGCATATAGTGAAGCTCATGCCAGAGCAATTGGAACTTATATGTGATATTATGTAGGGGACGATGTACCACCCCATCACCCTGTACTCCAATAACATATGTGTAAAGTGTGTTTCCACTTTTGCAGCCAAACTGTCATAACAGCTACTTTATATTTGTTACATGTCCCTCTTCACATAGCATAACTTAAAAACAAAATTAAAAGTATAGCTAAGCCTTTTAGCTGGTCTTTTCAGGAAATGTAAGCACTGCAAAATCCTACTAGTTCTCTTTGTTTATGAGGGGGCTGGGGAGCTGTGTTTGCCAATATCTGTGCTGTGGGGGAAGATTTTCACTATTAGTCATAACTAGATTTGGGCACTGTCTGTCCTAACAAAGAGTTTAAGGTCTATTAGCTGGGCTTCTTGTGTTGTATGTAGAGTTGATCGAACCTCTGGAAGTCCGGGTTCGGCAGGTAAGGCCGAACTTCCGGACAAAGTCCGGGTTCGGGTCCGGACTTGACCCGAACTTTGACCCGGACCCCGAAACCCATTGAAATCAATGGGGACCTGAACTTTTAGGCACAAAAATGGCTGTAACAAAGTCCTGGAAAGTCCTAGAGGTCTGCAAAAGGAAGGAAAATGGGGGTAATGGTCGGACAGGTGCCCTACAAAGAAATGGGGATAGGGAAATAACTTAAAATAATTTTTAAGCTAAAATCGCATAAAAAAAATCAAAAATGGAGGTGGATGTGGAGTTGGAGGTTGAGGAGGCGGTGAAAGTGGCGGTGGAGGAGGAGGAGGTAGCCAACACTGTTTTTTTTATTTTTGTGCAAGAAATGCACCGCTGGCCGCAAATGTAGTTTTTGGAATTTTTTTGTTTTTTTTTAAACCAGCAATGTACAGGGTGGGCCATTTATATGGATACACCTTAATAAAATGGGAATGTTTGGTGATATTAACTTCCTGTTTGTGGCACATTAGTATATGTGAGGGGGGAAACTTTTCAAGATGGGTGGTGACCATGGCGGCCATTTTGAAGTTGGCCATTTTTTATCCGACTTTTGTTTTTTCAATAGGAAGAGGGTCATGTGACACATCAAACGTATTGGGAATTTCACAAGAAAAACAATGGTGTGCTTGGTTTTAACGTAACTGTATTCTTTCATGAGTTATTTACAAGTTTCTGACCACTTATAAAATGTGTTCAATGTGCTGCCCATTGTGTTGGATTGTCAATGCAACCCTCTTCTCCCACTCTTCACACACTGATAGCAACACTGCAGGAGAAATGCTAGCACAGGCTTCCAGTATCCATAGTTTCAGGTGCTGCACATCTCGTATCTTCACAGCATAGACAATTTCCTTCAGATGACCCCAAAGATAAAAGTCTAAGGGGGTCAGATCGGGAGACCTTGGGGGCCATTCAACTGGCCCACGACGACCAATCCACTTTCCAGGAAACTGTTCATCTAGGAATGCTCGGACCTGACATTCATACACCACATTATGGGTGTCACCAACCATTCCCATTTTATTAAGGTGTACAGCCCACCCTGTAGATGCACTTTTTTATTTTGTGCAAGAAACAATAATCTGTCCCTTTAAGCAACAGTAGGAACCTCTCCCTATAGAACTTGGAGATTATTTTAGATTCTAAAATCATCTCCAAGTTGTACAGGGAAAGCCTCCAGCTGTTGCTTTAAGGGAAAGATTGTTCTAAAATCATCTCCAAAGTGTGTGGGAAAAGTCTATTGCAGCCACATAGAACCATATTATTGTTCTAAATTTTAGAACAATAATATAGCTCTATGCAGCTGCAATAGACTTTTCCCATACACTTTGGAGATGATTTTAGAACAGTAATCTTTCTCTTAAAGTAACAGCTGGAACCTTTCCCTGTACAACTTGATGATGATTTTAGAAGAATAATCTTTCCCTTAAAGCAACAGACTCTACCTAGTCCAGTCAGATCGTTCTGTGCAGCAGGATGAGGTCTGCAATCTGTCCCTCAAAGCAGCAGTACTAGTATCTCTCCCTAGCCCACAATCAGATCGTTCAGAAATGCAGGATGAGATGTTCTGCAATCTGTCCCTCACAGAGCCAGCAGCATCCTCTCCCTAAACTATCATGAGAGCATATGACATGCAGCACTGTGACTCCAGCCCCATATAGAGGCTGGGTCACATGGTGCAATGGCCAATCACAGCCATGCCATTAGTAGGCATGGTTGTGATGGCTTCTAGGGAAAACCAGTGAAACACTTGTTGATTGGCTGCCATTGGCAGCTTTTCAACACGTGGAATAAAATACCCGAACACCGGACCCAAACCAGACTTTTTTTTGAAAAGTCCGGGTTCAGGTCTGGGTCCCGGACACCCCAAAGTTTGGTACGGACCTGAACTTTACAGTCCGGGTTCGCTCAACTCTAGTTTTATGTTAATTAGAGGGAGCTCATCATATCCTTAGGACAGACTCACTCTAGAATTTTTCAAAAATCCTTGCAGTTCAGTCCTAAGCTGATTTAGGCTTCTCCTATAAACTTATGTTTGGGCTACCAGTTGGCAAATATGTTCAAGACAGGTTAAAGGTTTGGTGAGGTCTCCAGTGTTGTATTTGCAGAAATCTATAAAATTCAGTTGGGGATGTTTCATTTATATGCGTCAAATACATACTGTTAGAGGATGTCAGAAAAGTGGGGGACTTTGTGGAAGGATTGAGAGAACCACAAGACAAAGGCCCTGGGTTCAAAAGAGCCTGGAGGGAAATGTGGATCTAAAGTGGAGCAATAGAAATGCCATTTGTGGGGACAGTAGGCCTGATCTTTCTCCAGCGCTGTGCATGGGAACCTCAGCTCTGCTGGGTCTCTTCCTCCAATCACAGTGAGCCAATGAGGAAAGAGAGGGGTGAGGTTGAGATAGGGCTCTGTGTGTGAATGGACATGCAAAGCATCGGCTCGGGAGTGTGCATGCTTGGGTGCCCCCATTGCAAGCTGCTTGCAAGGGAAGAGCCAGGAGCACCGGCGGGTCCTCAGAAGAGGAGGATTGGGGCTGTTCTGTGCAAAACCACTGCACAGAGCAGGTAAGTATGTTTTTTTTAACAAAAGCTATTGCTTTATCACTTTAATGCATTCTATGCATTACGAGTGAAGAATGAGAGGATGAAGCACAGTTTGTGTTAGCACATTGAAGTGCTATTTATTTTCAATGGCAATACTATAATGCATAGTAATGCACAATGTGGTGCCTCATAAGAAATTCAGTGTTTGTATTTTGGTCAGTTCCTGTACATTTCCTTTAAAATAAATGGATGTCAATCCTGTAATAAGAGCAAAGCTGATAGCCAATGAATTTAGGGGTCTTAACTGATCCCCCTTCATCACGACTTCAAATAACACATACATCTTCCATCAGAATTGCGCATACATTGTGAAAAATATATATATATATCTCCCCATAGAAGATCTTTATAGCTTTTTTGTCTGTACTTATATCCTGCTTTTATATCTTTACTGTTATATTTCATATGTTTCCTGAATCATAACTTTTTAACCACTTTTTTTTTATTGTATTTACATATTATGTATGTATTTATATAAGCCACTTATTAACTTCTCATGTCTTTATAGTAAACCATGTATATTCTGCAGATTTTTTTATGTGTTGTTTGTGGCTCTGATGAAGCTACTGAAATGTGTTGGCCTTTGTTTTTACTCTTAAGCCCCATACACACTATACAATTTTCTGTAGACATTTGTCTTCAGATTTACCAAAACCATGTAATGCAAGGGCCTGCCAGATTGCATGCAAACTGAAACTCTTAAGGTTTGACCTCATATTATATGGTTTTGGTAAATCTGAAGACAAAAGTCTACAGAATATTGTATAGTGTGTATGGGGCTTAACAATTGATAAAAATTGAACTACACTCTCAGCCTGGGTTCACACATATGCGATACGGGAACCAGCACAATTCCTGTGTGCGTCCCTGCATTGCATATCTCTGGCAGGCAGTTCACACTGTCCTATGCGGGTGTCAATACAAAGTTAATGACACCCCCAGATTGGTGCGGACTGTGAAATGGTGCAGGAATCGGATCGCATAAGTGTGAACACCCATGCGATCCGATTCCAGTGCGGACCAAAAAAAGGGGTCCTGCACCATTTTGGTCCAAATGCGATGCAAATTCAGCCATACAATCTGTATGGCTGAATTTGCATCGCACAGACATCGCATGTAATCTGCTCAGCAATGCGGTGTGAGTCACATGTGATGTCTGACATTGCACCAGTGTGAACCCAGCCATTGTTTGAAAGTCTCTTTACTCTGCCATACTTACTACTGGCAATCCAGGGACCTCTTCATCAGACCCATCAGATCCTAGAAGCCAGACTCTCAACCACTTCAACCCTGGAAGGTTTTACCCCCTTAATGACCAGGCCAACTGACAATTGCTCGGTCATGCAACACTGTACCCAGATAAAATGTATGTCCATTTTTCTCACAAATAGAGCTTTCTTTTGGTTGTATTTGATCACCACTGCGTTTTTTATTTTTTGCGCTATAAATAAAAAAAGAGCGACAATTTTGAAAAAAACCCATATCCAATAAAAAAAAAAATGCAAAGAATCCAACTTCTTCATCAATTTAGGCCAATATGTATTCTGATAAATATTTTTGTAAAAAGAAAATCCCAATAAGTGTATATTGATCGGTTTGCGCAAAAGTTATAGCGTCTACAAACTATGGGATATTTTTATTACATTATTATTATTTTTTCTTTTTACTAGTAATGGCGGCGATCAGCAATTTTTAGCGGGACTGCGACATTGCGGCTGGCATATCGGACACTAACTGACACTTTTGACACTTTTTTGGGAACCAGTGACATTATTGCAGTGATCAGTTATAAAAATATGCACTGTACTAATGACACTGTCAGGGAAGGGGTTAACTCCAGGGGCGGTCAAAGGGTTAAATGTGTCCCTAGGGGGTGTTTGCTAACTGTGTGGTGGATGGTCTGACTAGATGAAGACAGAGATTCGTGTTCCTGCTTAGCAGAAAAACAAGATCTCTATCAGAACGGCAATCTGCCTTGTTTACAGCTCACCGTTCTGCCTCTCTGGATAACGATCGTGGGTGGCCGGCGGACATTGGGTCCACCGGACCCGCTGATTGGCATCCCCTGTGTTCAATCAGCGCGTGATCATGCCTTTGGCGGCGTGTGCACACCCCCCAGTGGCTATTGCACGAAACATCGCACAGGTACATAGTTTTGCGCAATATAGCCGACCTGCCGCAGTACATCTTCGGTAGGCGGTCTGCAAGTGCTTAAATACCAACAGATCCAAATTTGTTTCACAATCCCGATCCAGCACCCCACCAACACTTCTCTATAGATCGTTTATGGAACAAGACAGTTTGCACTAAGGAAATACTCTTTCTCAATGACTCCCATTGGCAGTGCTTGAATTCTTTTTCATAGCCTAGTGGTCAGATGGGAAAAATGACTATGATTCGTTTGACATCCTGGAGAAATATGTTCTTTCATTAATTCTGTAATTTTTTTTATAAAACCTCAATAAAATAAATGTTTTGGGAAATAAAACCCGCAGAGGCTTTTTGAACAAATGTTTATTAGATTTTTTTTTTTTTCTAACGTAAAGATCTTTTTTTTTTTCTGCAACACAAAGACAGTTCAGATTTCCGAGGTCTGTGAGTTTAGCTGAAGAATCTCGACGTTCCCTGGCTGTGTTAAACCAGAGCTCCGCTCTGTACAGAGACCCTCATGTTTTACTCATTGGGTGGTCTTAGATAAATGTGGGGTAGCCTTCAGTAGCCTGCAGGCATAATTGCCATGCATGCTGTTGTATCAAAGATAGCTTAATAAAGCATTACATATATCAGTGCTCCCATATTTTATTACCTAACCCGGCGCATATGGTCAGCCCGTAATTAGCTTCAGCTGTGTTTTTGCTTGCTGTTTAAGGATAAAGTATGAGTTTCACTGTGAATTCTTTGAAATGGAATAATGTGATGCACACAGAGATAAAGCAGGGGGGAGTAATTAATTCCAGAATTGCAGTATGTGATTGCACTGCTCCAGGTGTGAGGCACTCTTTGCCTTCCCTCAATGTAAATAGTTCTAGTGTCAGGGCCTTTAGATAGGCTCTTATAATGCATGTCTAACATGGCTATTTTTATTTGATTTGTGATGGGAAAGAAAAACTGTGGAGTAGTAGCAAGCATAATGGCTCAAGGATCTGGATGAAAAAAAAAAGGTTAAGGGTTAAGAATACATTCAGAGAAAACACATATTTTTTAAAAGCATTTCACCAACAAGAAAAAAAACATATCTATTTGTTAACATTTACAGCGCTCTGCAGCCATTTGCATTGGACACTTTGACATTTAGCATTATCCATACATGTGTAAGGAGATCCATGATAAAGCATTATACATATACTCAAATGATCCTGTATGTATCAGGGGCTCTTGGACATTTTTAAAGCATTATACATATTTATGTTAAGTTATGTTATTAGGGTATCCATACATATGTAAGTGGCTCTTCGACATTTAAGGCTTTATCCATACTTGTGTAAGGGGCTCTTGAACATTTAGAAGGCTATCCATACATGTGTAAGGGGCTATGCGACATTCAGGATGTTAACCATACATGTGTAAGGGACTATCCGTCATTCAGGATGTTAACAATACTTGTGTATGGGGCTATCCAAGATTCAGGATGTTAACCATACTTGTGTAAGGGGCTATCCAATATTCAGGATGTTAACCATACTTGTGTAGGGGGCTATCCGTCATTCAGGATGTTAACAATACTTGTGTATGGGGCTATCCAACATTCAGGATGTTAACCATACTTGTGTAAGGGGCTATCCAACATTCAGGATGTTAACCATACTTGTGTAAGGGGCTATCGACATTCAGGATGTTAACCATACTTGTGTAAGGGGCTATCCAACATTCAGGATGTTAACCATACTTGTGTAAGGGGCTATCCGTCATTCAGGATGTTAACAATACTTGTGTAAGGGGCTATCCAACATTCAGGATGTTAACCATACTTGTGTAAGGGGCTATCCGACATTCAGGATGTTAACAATACTTGTGTAAGGGGCTATCCGACATTCAGTATGTTAACCATACTTGTGTAAGGGGCAATCCGTCATTCAGGATGTTAACAAAATTTGTGTATGGGGCTATCCAACATTCAGGATGTTAACCATACTTGTGTAAGGGCCTATCCGTCATTCAGGATGTTAACAATACTTGTGTATGGGGCTATCCAACATTCAGGATGTTAACAATACTTGTGTAAGGGGCTATCCAACATTCAGGATGTTAACAATACTTGTGTAAGGGGCTATCCGACATTCAGGATGTTAACCATACTTGTGTAAGGAGCTATCCGACATTCAGGATGTTAACCATACTTGTGTAAGGGGCTACCCAACATTCAGGATGTTAACAATACTTGTGTATGGGGCTATCTGACATTCAGGATGTTAACCATACATGTGTAAGGGGCTATCCAACATTCAGGATGTTAACCATACTTGTGTAAGGGACTATCCGACATTCAGGATGTTAACCACACATGTGTAAGGGGCTATCCGACATTCAGGATGCTAACCACACATGTGTAAGGGGCTATCTGACATTCAGGATGTTAACCATACATGTGTAAGGGGCTATCCGACATTCAGGATGTTAACCATACATGTGTAAGGGGCTATCCGACATTCAGGATGTTAACCACACATGTGTAAGGGGCTATCCGACATTCAGGATGTTAACCATACTTGTGTAAGGGGCTATCCGACATTCAGGATGTTAACCATACTTGTGTATGGGGCTATCCGACATTCAGGATGTTAACCATACTTGTGTATGGGGCTATTTGTCCTTTAGAAGGCTATCCATACATGTGTAAGGGTCTATCTGACATTCAGGATGTTAACCATACTTGTGTATGGGGCTATTTGTCCTTTAGAGGGTTATTAATACATGTGTAAGGGGTTCTTGGAGTTGATTTACTAAAGGCAAATAGACTTTGCACTTTGCAAGAGCAGTTGCTCCAGGGCTTAGTAAATGAGATTCACTTTACAAAGAATACCCAATCACGTGCAGGAAAATAAAAAAACAGCATTTTTGCTTGCACATCATTGAATGATGGAAGTCAGTAGAACTCCCACTCATTTACTAAGCTCTGGAGCAACTTTCCAAAGTGCACAGTTTATCTGCCTTTAGTAAATCAACCCCTTAGAGTTTTATTCATACATGCGTAAGGGATAGAGTTGATCGAACCTCTGGAAGTCCGGGTTCGGCAGGTTCGGCCGAACTTCGGGACAAAGTCCGGGTTTGGGTCCGGACTTGACCCGAACTTTGACCCGGACCCCGAACCCCATTGAAATCAATCGGGACCCGAACTTTTAGGCACAAAAATGGCTGCAACAAAGTCCTGGCAAGTCCTAGAGGTCTGCAAAAGGAAGGAAAATGGAGGTAAGAGTTGGACAAGTGCCCTACAAAGAAATAGGGATAGGGAAATAACTTAAAATAATTTTTAATCTAAAATCACATAAAAAAAAATCAAAAATGGAGGTGGATGTGGAGTTGGAGGTTGAGGAGGCGGTGAAAGTTGCGGTGGAGGAGGTAGCCAACACTGTTTTTTTTTATTTTTGTGCAAGAAATCATCTCCAAGTTGTACAGGGAAAGTTTCCAGCTGTTGCTTTAAGGGAAAGATTATTGTTCTAAAATCATCTGCAAGCTCCATTCACTAAGTGTATTGTAGCCGCATAGAGCCTTATTAGTATTATAAAATCATGTCCAAGCTCTATTCACTAAGTGTATTGTAGCCGCATAGAGCCATATTAGTGTTATAAAATCATGTCCAAGCTCCATTCACTAAGTGTATTGTAGCTGCATAGAGCCATATTAGTGTTATAAAATCATGTCCAAGCTCCATTCACTATCACTAAGTGTATTGTAGCCGCATAGAGCCATATTAGTGTTATAAAATTATTGATTTTATAACACTAATAAGGCTCTATGCGGCTACAATACACTTAGGTGTCCGTTTATTAAGCAGTGTAAAAAATCCACTGCACAGTTCTCCGGCATTCACAGAGGAGATCGTTCTCCCCTGTGTGCCTGTTTATTAAGCGGTGTAGATCACTTCATAGTTTGTGAAGTGAGGTGATCTACAAACGCTTTAAACTGCGGAGAACGCCCTGATCTCGTGAGACATTACGTGATTACGGCACCCAAAATTCACATAAACACAGAGATGTTGGTTTATTAAGCAGTGATAAATTATGACTGCTCAGTAACGGACATTCTCGGAGGAGCCCACCCAAACAGTAAATAAAATTATTAGCCCCCTACACTATATATGTATATAAACGCACACACCTTATATATACATATATATACACATACATTATATGTACACGTATATATACACACACATCATATACATGTATATGCATATATACACATGTACAGGGCAGGGGGACATGGCTACTGTGTTGGGGGGTCTGAACGAGGCAGGAGGAAGTCTATAATCTTCCTCCTTCCCCGGGATTCCCTCTTCACTCCCCCAATTCTCCACCTCTGAGCTGGTGAATCGGGGAGGGTGAATTCTGACCGAGATCACCAGTGAAGTGCAGAGATCACAGCTTCATAAACTGGCCGTTTCTGTGTCAGTGAATGACAGTTGGAGATGTGCAGAGATAATCGGTGAAGAACAGCTTCTCTCCCCATTATCTCTGCTTCATAAACCGAAAATGAACTGTGATCAGCGGTAATCCTTGTTGTTCACAGTTTTATAAAAGGACACCTTAGTGAATGGAGCTTGGACATGATTTTATAACACTAATATGGCTCTATGCGGCTACAATACACTTAGTGAATGGAGCTTGGGCATGATTTTATAACACTAATATGGCTCTATGCGGCTAGAATACACTTAGTGAATGGAGCTTGGGCATGATTTTATAACACTAATATGGCTCTATGCGCTACAATACACTTAGTGAATGGAGCTTGCAGATGATTTTAGAACAATAATCTTTCCCTTAAAGCAACAGCTGGAACCTTTCCCTGTACAAGTTGGAGATGATTTTAGAAGAAGAATCTTTCCCTTAAAGCAACAGACTCTACCTAGTCCAGTCAGATTGTTCTGTGCAGCAGGATGAGGTCTGCAATCTGTCCCTCAAAGCAGCAGTACTAGTATCTCTCCCTAGTCCACAATCAGATCGTTCAGTAATGCAGGATGAGATGTTCTGAAATCTGTCCCTCACAGAGCCAGCAGCATTCTCTCCCTAAACTATCCTGAGAGCATATGACATGCAGCACTGTGACTCCAGCCCCATACAGAGGCTGGGTCACATGGTGCACTGGCCAATCACAGCCATGCCATTAGTAGGCATGGCTGTGATTTTTTCTCAGGGAAAACCAGTGAAACACTTGCTGATTGGCTGCCTTGGCAGCTATTCAACACGTGTAATAAAATACCAGAGCCCCGGACCCGAACCCAGACTTTTTTTGAAAAGTCCAGGTTCGGGTCCGGGTCCCGGACACCCCAAAGTTCGGTATGGACCCGAACTTTACAGTCCGGGTTCGCTCAACCCTAGTAAGGGGCTTTCAGATAATTAGGGGTTGATTTACGTAAAGCAAATAGACTGTGCACTTTGAAAATGCAGTTGCTCCAGAGCAGAAATTAGCAGAAGCTCTGCTGACTTCCATCATCCAATCATGTGCAAGCAAAAATGGTGTTTTTTATTTGATTTTCCTTTTCTGAGTTTGTGCAGGCCTGATTGTTTTGGTTCTGGGCTGGGAGTGGCTCAGGGAGGACTGGGTAGATCACAGGAGGGGATGTGTAGCCATCTGGGGTGTTCTAAGGAGCCCTGACCAACCCCAAATTGGATTGGCAGGGGGCAGTCCTCCTTAAATACCCAGGATCAGCTCAGTCTGGGGAGGAGAGTGTCAGGTGGAAGAGTTGAGATGTAGCAGAGGTTGCTGAGGCCTTGCCTGGGAGCCCCCAGTCTGGGGGGGGGGGGGTGACCTTGAGGCCTGGTGGCTCGGGTACAGCCAGGAGTGGAGAAGAGATCCTGGAGCAGCACAAGGGAACAGGGGAAAAACAAAGAGGTTAAAGGAAAGGTTCTTTAATGGATCCATCTGTGTCGCTGTTGTTGAGTGACCACCCTGGGAGCTGGAGAAGAGAACTGGGAGGAGAGCAGGCTGGATATATTGCACAAAAACCAGCACTGAGCACTTTCTCTAGTTGACTGCGTATACTGTAGAGTGCATTGATTTATTCTTGCCGAATTTTCCAATTACACCTTAACCACCTCAGGACCGCCCACCGTCAAATGACGGCGGAGCGGTCCTGCTCTTCCAGCGGGTGGACGTCATATGACGTCGTCCCTTTAAGCCGGGATTGCGCGCGATGGTAATTTCTTGGAAAGGAAATTGGAGAAACAAAAAGGGGAC
>BLSH010117388.1:11212-26991 GCA_018402905.1 Glandirana rugosa | reverse complement strand
TGGTGGTGGTCACTGATGGGTGACCGGTGCTTGGTGGTGGTCACTGATGGGTGACCGGTGCTTGGTGGTGGTCACTGATGGGTGACGGGTGCTTGGTGGTGGTCACTGATGGGTGACAGGTGTCTGGCGGTGGTCACTGATGGGTGACAGATGGTGGTCACTGATGAGTGACAGGCGGTGGTCACTGATGGGTGTCTGGAGGTGGTCACTGATGGGTGACAGGCGGTGGTCACTGATGGGTGACAGGTAACTGGTGGTAGTCACTGATGGGTGACAGGTGGTGGTTACTGATGGGTGACAGGCGGTGGTCACTGATGGGTGATGGATGACAGGTGGTGGACACTGATGTGATGGGTGTCTGGCGGTGGTCACTGATGAGTGATGGGTGACAGGTGGTGGTCACTGATGGGTGACAGGCGGTGGTCACTGCATGATGGGTGACAAGCGGTGGTCACTGGGTGACAGGCGGTGGTCACTGGGTGACGGGTGACAGGAGGTGGTCACTGATGGGTGACGGATGACATGTGGTGGTCACTGATGTGTGGTGGGTGTCTGGCGGTGGTTACTGATGAGTGATGGGTGACAGGTGGTGGTCACTGATGGGTGACAGGCGGTGTTCACTGGGTGACGGGTGACAGGCGGTGGTCACTGGGTGACGGGTGACAGGCTGTGGTCACTGATGGGTGACAGGCGGTGGTCACTGGGTGACAGGCGGTGGTCACTGATGGGTGACAGGCGGGGGTCACTGATGGGTGACGGGTGACAGGCGGGGGTCACTGATGGGTGACAGGCAGTGGTCACTAATGATTGTTTACATTTAGCACCTATGGGTTTCCTTGCTCAACCACTCCAATTTTTTGAGTCAGCAGGGGTGTAATGGAGTAATGGAACACACCTGTGCAGCCTACAAGTCCTCACCCAATTTCTTCAGGGACAGCGACATTTCTGCCCAACAACCAGCCACCATGTGCATCATCTGAGACTTTGTGCTTGTAAATCAACAGACACTTTTCTTCTAAGAGCTGGCACACCTTACATGGCAAAAGAACATCAAAGGATAAAAACACATTTATCTAAGATCAAGGTATTGTACAACATTATAAAAACATTTCTAGATGTCACATTGGCTTTTTCCTTCTACGCATCTTTTGTTAAAAAAAAAAAACATCAGTGGAAAATCAGCAGCCTTGGTGCCTGTTATTTAAAGGATAAGTTCACCTTTACAGAAAAAATAAGTGCACATATTTTTTGCACCCAACATCAGTAGATCACGGGTGCAATGTGGGCTCCTGCAGACATGTCCTCTGGCTTTCAACCTGTACCTCTGTACAGGATTTTTTTATTGAAAGCTGGAGGATGCCAGTGGACTGTCAAAGCGCTCATCAGCACCCACACAATCCATTGAAACTACAAATACCTAAATATGGGTTGAACATGTAACATGTTCCAAAGGTGAACTCAGTCTTTAAGTTTCTGACACCAAGAGAATGCATGAAGTTGTAAGAGAATTATTTTGCCTAATGTCAGATATTTCTGCTTTCTTCGTGCATATTTGGGGCCATACTTATTATTCCTTACTTTTTGGTTATTAAGGTAACATATATTTATAGCTGTGGGCTGATTGTGTCGTCGGTCTCCTTTTTGCCCCGGCGCCCGCCCAGGGAGCATCCCTTTATGCATGCTCGCCTATCTAGGCAAGGTGGGAATGCACATTCTTTATGGATGTTTATGTAACTGTACATTATTTGACATACAGTTGTGCTCATAAGCTTACCCTGGCAGAATTTATGATTTCTTGGCCATTTTTCAGAGAATATGAATGATAACAAAAAAACATTTCTTTCACTCATGGTTGGTGTTTGGCTGAAGCCATTTATTATCAATCAACTGTGTTTACTCTTTTTAAATCATAATAGCAACAGAAACTACCCAAATGACCCGGATCAAAAGTTTACATACCCTGGTGATTTTGGCCTGATAACATGCACAGTTGACACAAAGGTGTTTGAGTGGCTATTAAAGGTAACCATCCTCACCTGTGATCTGTTTGCTTGTAATTAGTGTATAAAAGGTCAATGAGTTTCTGGACTCCTGACAGACCCTTGCATCTTTCATCCAGGGATGCACTAATGTTTCTGGATTCTGAGTCATGGGGAAAGCAAAAGAATCGTCAAAGGATCTGCAGGAAGAGGTAGTTGAACTGTATAAAACAGGAAAGGGATATAAAAAGATATCCAAGGAATTGAGAATGCCAATCAGCAGAGTTCAAACTCTGCTGATTGGGGGGTTCTGTTGAAACCAAACCACAGTCAGGTAGACTTACTACAATTTTAGCCACAACTGCCAGGGAAATTGTTCGGGATGCAAAGAAAAACCCACAAATAACTTGAGGTGAAATACAGGACTCTCTGAAAACACGTGGTGTAGCTGTTTCAAGATGCACAATAAGGAGGCACTTGAAGAAAGATGGGCTGCATGGTCGAGTTGCCAGAAGAAAGCCATTACTATGTAAATGCCACAAAGTATCAATACAATTTACAATTACAATACTCCAAACAGCACAGAGACAAGCCTCAAACCTTCTGGCACAAAGTCATTTGGAGTGATGAGACCAAAATTGAGCATTTTGGCCACAACCATAAACTCTACATTTGGAGAGGAGTCAACAAGGCCTATGATGAAAGGTACACCATTCCTACTGTGAAACATGGAGGTGGATTGCAGATATTTTGGGGATGTGTGAGCTACAAAGGCACAGGAAATTTGGTCAAAATTGATGGCAAGATGAATGCAGTTTGTTATCAAAAAATACTGGAGGAACATTTGCATTCATCAGCCAGGAAGCTGCGCATGGGATGTACATGGACATTCCAACATGACAATGATCCCAAACACAAGGCCAAGTCAACCTGTCATTGGTTACAGCAGAATAAAATGGAGGTTCTGGAGTGGCCATCTCAGTCTCCTGACCTGATGTGCAGTTCATGCAAGACAGCCCAAGTGTTTCCAGGAACTGGAGGCTTTTTGCCAAGAGGAATGGGCAGCTTTACCATCTGAGAAGATAAAGAGCCTCATCCACCAATACCACAAAAGATTTCAAGCTGTCATTGATGTTAAAGGGGGCAATAAACGGTATTAAGAACTGGGGTATGTAAACTTTTGATCAGGGTCATTTGGGTAGTTTCTGTTGTCATTGTGATTTAAAAAGAGTAAACACAGTCGAGTGATAATAAATGGCTTCTGACAAACACTAACCATGAGTGAAAGAAATATTTTTGTATTATCATTCATATTCTCTGAAAAATGGCCAAGAAATCATAAATTCTGCCAGGGTATGTAAACTTATTAGCGCAACTGTATATTCGTTGATGTATACAAAATGTCATTTTTTTTTCATGTAGTGAGTTTTGTCGGCCCTCTTGTGTGTCCTGAAGAAGCAGACAAGCGAAACGCGGTGATGCACAAGAACTTGTTTACATGCTAGCTTACAATATTATTAGCTGCGATATGGAACCTTTGTTCTTCTACATCTATATGTATGATTTTAAAGAGGAAGTAAACTCTGATGCGGACTCTGGCTCTGTGACTATCTGGAGTTGCATGATGCATGATTGCAGAAGCCTCCAGTCATGGCACAATGCTAGTGAAGAAACGGCCCGGCGGGCTGTTTCTTCATTGCGCATGCGCCGATGACATCAGCGCAAGTGCATATAGTGAATATCTTCTAACCTGTGCACGTTTAGGAGATGCTCATGGCACCTACAGGTAAGCCTTATTATAGGCTTACCTGTAGGTTAAAGTGGTTGTAAAGGGTTTACAACCACTTTTATTGACACATGACTTCACATGCATTTTTTAATGTCTGTTTACTAATAAAATATATTGATTTAAACCACTTTCCGTCCGCTCACCGCAGATATACTGCAGCAGGATAGCCGCTCTGTGCCAGATCACATACCTAGTATACATAGGTATACACAGCCTATTGCATTAGGATGTGCACTCCAAAGCTCAAGCGCACATGCCTGTGTGTGTGTGTGTGTGTATATATACTGACAGTGTTAGTAGAGCAATGGATGGTGTCAGAAGGGCAGTGGACAGTGTCAGTAGTTTTTCTTTTTAAATTATATTTTACAATTTTTTTTAGGAGTTCTGTTAGGGGGCTTAATTGAAATATCAGGGGTCTAAATAGGGGGAAACTGCACCGAATGCAGTGATTAGGGTGTGCCCAGGCACGCCTGGCACACCCTGTGCGCACATCCGTGCGATACATCACTTCCAGGTCTGAGGCGCGCACACGTGCCACCACCAACACGCTCCCGCTGTGATCACACACAGCAGGAGCCCAGCAGTGGCTACTATGACTCGATGTCCACTGGCATCTGCCGATTGTAGAGTACACAGGCAGAATGGTGATCTGCCATTCTGTCAGTAGGGAAGGTATTGATCCTGTGTTCCTGCAAAGTAGGAACATGAATCCATGTCTTTCCATAGTAAAAGCACCTCCCCACAGTGAGAAAGGACAGGCTAGGCACACAGTTACAGCTTGATTGCCCCTGATCTTAACCCCTTCCCAGCCAGTGTAATTAGTACAGTGACAGTGCATATTTTTGCACTGATCACTATATTAGTGTCACTGGTCCCCATAATGCGTCAAAAGTGTCAGTTAGTGTCCAATTTGCCCACCGCAATATCACAGACCCGCTATAAGTCTCTGATCACCGCCATTACTAGAAAAATTCAAACATTCCATAATTTGTAGACACTATAACTTTTGCACTAACCAATATACGCGTATTGGATTTGTTTTTACTAAAAATATGTAGTAGAATACATATTGGCCTAAATTGATGAAGAAATTTGATTTTTTAAAAACATTTTTATTGGATGTGTTTTGTAGAAAAAGTAAAAAATGTTTTGTTTTTTTCAAAATTGTCCAGCATCGCACGACCATGCAATTGTTAAAATAACGCAGTGCCGGATCTAAAAAAAATGGCCTGGTCATGAAGGGGGGTAAATCCTCCGGAGCTCTAGTGGTTAACAAACGCTGTCCAATGTTGCCAATAAAGTTTAACCTTTTCTCTTTTTTTTTTTTTTACATTTATTACCAAAAAGATAACCTCATGTGTCCAGTGCTACTTTTCCACTTTTCCTAAACTTTCAATTGTTTGGGGCACTGATCTGTGAAAAAGTACGCACATCAGAAGTTATTATTTGGTTCTTTTCAGTCTGCATGCTATTCCCAAGTCAGTGACTCAGAAAGTATTGAAGCCAGAAATGAGCTGGGGAATAGCATTCTCAGAAGAAGGTCGTCAACAGAAACCTGCACATTTCTGGCAGTAGTATTATTCTTTAAAGCAGAACTCCTGCCAAATAATATAGCAAAAATGAAAAGCCTATTATAAGATAAAATAACAGCAACTCTTTCTGCAATATTTGGCTTCAATCCAGAGAGTAGTTGTTTCTGCCACTAGATGTCCTCAGACTGAAGGCCAGCATCATTCATCCCACTTCCTCTGATCCCAGGTCATCCTGGACCCACCCCAGCTTGTGTCTGGATGGCAAAAGGAAAAGCATCCCAGTAATGAGCTCATCTCCTTGTCACACTGCTCTCTCCTCCCATTAGCATGCTTCTCATCTACATATGAAACAATTGGCTCCTTGTATTGCTTTTTCCACTCCAGCCCTGCTTTTTCAGACTACTAGAGGCTGATTCCAGGTCAGCTTCAGGTACTTACACTGTTTGTAATTAAAAATTACATTTAATAATGTATTAATTATTACAATACTGCATTAATGCGTATCTTTTGTACTTGACAGAAGTTCAGCTTTAACCAATTAGCGACCGCCCACCGTAGATTTACTGCATCAGGGCGGCCGTTCTGTGCCAGATCAAGTACCTGGTACGTAATCTGACAGTTCCGGGCCCAGGGCGACCTACTCCCGCTGTGATTGGACACAGCGGGAGCCAATCAGCGGGTCTGACTGACACGATATCTGCTGGGACCCGCCGATCATTCGCGAGAAAGGCAGAGCAGTAGTCTGTTTATGTAAACACGGCAGACTGCCATTCTGTGAGAGGGGAATCTACTGATCTTGTGTTCCACGGATCTTTACATTCCCCCAATCAAAGCACCCCCCCAGTTAGCAATCACTCCTAGGGAACACAGTGTCATCAGTACAGTGACAGTGCATATTTTTTAGCACTGATCACTGTATTAGTATCACTGGTCCCCAAAAAGTGTCAAAAGTGTCAGTTAGGTGTCCGATTTGTCTGCTGTAATATAGTAGTCCCGCTATAAGTTGCTGATCACTGCTATTATTAGTAAAAAATTAAACTACCCTAGTTTGTAGACGCCTTAACTTTTGCGCAAACCAATCAATATACACGTATTGGGATTTTTTTTTTTTTACCAAAAATATGTAGCAGAATATATATTGGCCTAAATTGATGAAAAAATTAGATTTTTTACATTTTTTTTTATTGGGAATGTTTTATAGCAGAAAGTAAAAAATATTGTTTTATTTTCAAAATTATCTGACTTTTTTTGTTTATAGTGCCAAAAATAAAAAACGCAGAGGTGATCAAATACCACCAAGAAAGCTCTATTTATGGGGAAAAAAGACATACATTTTTTTTGGGTACAGCGTCACACAACCGCACAATTGTCAGTTAAAATAACACAGTGCTGGATCTCAAAAAATGGCCTGGTCATGAGGGGGGTAAATCCTCCGGAGGTCAAGTGGTTAGCAAACATTGTCCAATGTTGCCATTAAAGTTTGACCTTTTCTCTTTTTTTTTTTTTTTTTTTTTACATTTATTACCAAAAAGACCTTAGGTGTCCAGTGCTACTTTTTCATGGTTTCAACAACTTTACATTTTTTGGGGCACTGATCCGTGAAAAAGTACGCACATCAGAATTTATCATTTGGTTCTTTTCAGTCTGCATGCTATTCCCAAGTCAGTGGCTCAGAAAGTATTGAAGCCAGAAATGACCTGGGGAATAGCATTCTCAGAAGAAGGTTTTTTTTTTTTTTGGGATACAGCGTTGCACGCCAACGCAATTGTCAGTTAACGTAACGCAGTGCCATATCGCAAAAAATGGCCTGGTCATGAAGGGGGGGTAAACCCTCCAGAGCTGAAGTGGTTAACATGGATGCAGTCACCATGGAGAGAATGTTCTATGCAGTAGCATGATTCGGCGTGTACATCTTCAATCGCTTAGTGAATTTATATGGAAACGTTAACGTTTTTATTATTTTTGGCTGAATTTTATTTAAAAACTGTGATTGTGATATTATCTCTCGAATTGGATTTATATCCAGACGTGAATCATTTTGCCTGCTGGCTTTCCTTTTACTAGCTCCAACCGGTATATATATTAAACCTTTTAATTTCCTACTTAGACAAAAACAAGCCTCACACATTAAATTATAAACATTTTCATGGCAAATAAATCCAGAATCTGATATTAATACGCACAGTATTACCAAACTTCAAAAGCGCGCCTAACGGATCTGGAAATACATGTTTTAAAGAAAGGCGTACTTATGCAAAGGCAGCGGACATCTGTAGAATGCTGGAATGGAGAAGTGGGCTTCTCTATAACACATCGCAGTAATAACTACAAAAGGACAATTCTCTCTCTTATACTGCAAGATACAAGTTTTTTTTACTGCAACATTTTGGCTTGGGGAACGGTCGATTCATTCCAGAGCTACTGATGTCACATCAATGTTTCCATCTGTAATCTAGATTAGGACCACCATACCCCAAAACTTCCAGGGGAAGGACAAAAAATTGAACATTTTGAAATGGAACGAAGGGTAAAGAAAATCATAGATGCATTCATACATACATTAAAAAAATACATATTTTATAACTGTACATTAAATATTGTAATATACAGGGTGGGCCATTTATATGGATACACCTTAATAAAATGGGAATGGATGGTGCACCACCACATTATGGGTGTCAGGTCCGAGCATTCCTAGATGAACAGTTTCCTGGAAAGTGGATTGGTCGTCGTGGGCCAGTTGAATGACCCCCAAGGTCTCCCGATCTGACCCCCTTAGACTTTTATCTTTGGGGTCATCTGAAGGCAATTGTCTATGCTGTGAAGATATGAGATGTGCAGCACCTGAAACTACGGATACTGGAAGCCTGTGCTAGCATCTCTCCTGCAGTGTTGCTATCAATGTGTGAAGAGTGGGAGAAGAGGGTTGCATTGACAATCCAACACAATGGGCAGCACATTGACCACATTTTATAAGTGGTCAGAAACTTGTAAATAACTCATGAAAGAATAAAGTTACGTTAAACCAAGCACACCATTGTTTTTCTTGTGAAATTCCCAATAAGTTTGATGTGTCACATGACCCTCTTCCTATTGAAAAAACAAAAGTTTCCCTATCTGCAGTCCCCCGAATATTCTTTCACCCCATGCTAACAATGGACCCCGGATCCTGTCCCAGTTATATAGATAGACCCGCTCTCCCAGGTGCAGTTTGTTCCCATAGGGGCACCATGGGAGCAGTGGACACCCATCCTAAATCCATCCAACATCCACCATCAGCCAACCAGTCTACCCTTTCCCCACTGCTGACCTTACTGTTACTCACCTACTATCGCAATCTGTCCACAAGCTCTTTCTTGAGTACTCTAAATCTGTGCCTGATCAAATGTATCCATTACTTTTTCTGAGAAACGTTCTTGTTCACAATCTTACTTGTATTCATGTGTTAAAACCAAATAAAAATTTTGAAAAAGAAAAAACAAAAGTTGGATTCAAAATGGCCGACTTCAAAATGGCCACCATGGTCACCACCCATCTTGAAAAGTTTCCGCCCTCACATATACTAATGTGCCACAAACAGGAAGTTAATATCACCAACCATTCCCATTTTATTAAGGTGTATCCATATAAATGGCCCACCCTGTAGATTAGGACCACCAAACCACAAAAAAAAAAAAAAAAACCTTCAGCATTTTAAAATGGAACAGAAGATAAAGAAAAGATGCAGACATTCATACCATATAAATATACATTATGTACTACTCTATAGATTAGGACCGAAAAAAAAAACGTCCAAGGGAAGGACAAAACCTTCAGCATTTCAAAATGGAACAGAGGATAAAGAAGAAAATCATGGATACATATGTTCATACTTTATAAATGTATAATACATACTGTAATATAGATAAGCACCACAATGTCTCAAAAAAAAAAAAATCCAAGGGAAGGACAAATCCTTCAGAATTTCAAAATGTAATGGAGAATAAAAAAAACAATCATAGCTACATGCATACACGTTTTTTAAGTGTATATTAGTACTGTAATGTATACTAGGGCAACAATGGCCTCCCAAAAAAAAAAAAAAATCGAAGGGAAGGACAACACATTCCACATACTTTACAGTATAAAAATGCATCAATAAACAAGCGTGTTAAAAAAAAAACACATATCTTTCTTAAGGGGATGTCTATCAAGAATACATTAATGCTTTTCACGTTGTGTGCATGATTTTATGGTTATATTATGCATTTATAGATCTACATATTCATTTAATTTGACTACTAATTATGACGCATATCTATCTATATATGTGGAAGTTTTCAACCTAAGATACGTTCATATAGATCTTAAGAAGCTCTACGCACATACACAGGTAAAATATTGTTTGAATGTTCCTATGTAGATTCTAAATAATCATTTATCAGAGCATATGATTGTTTCATCACTGACTCAACAATTTCCTATGTGGCACTTACTGTATAAAAATCATACATGTGTGTATATATATATATATATATATATATATATATATATATATATATATATATATATACTGTATATATAAAGGAATAAGAATTCAGGATCACTGCACATGAAATTTAATCAAAAATAGAAAATATATACAAAAAGTCCAAAGTAGTACAAAAATAGTACAAAAAGGTTCCAAACACAGATGGTTTCGGGCTATATTATCTGTTTGTGCCCTTTCTCAAGGTAGGAACAATCACTACTTCCAAATCTCTCAATACTATCAATATAAATGGCCAAGAAATCATAAGTTCTGCCAGGGTATGTAAACTTATGAGCACAACTGTATATTTGTTGACGTATACAAAATGTAATTTGTATTTTTTTATTCATGTAGTGAGTTTTGTCGGCCCTCTGCTGACCTTACTGTTACTCACCTACTATCGCAATCTGTCCACAAGCTCTTTCTTGAGTACTCTAAATATGTGCCTGATCAAATGTATCCATTACTTTTTCTGAGAAACGTTCTTGTTCACAATCTTACTTGTATTCATGTGTTAAAACCAAATAAAAATTTTTAAAAAGAAAAAACAAAACAACAACCTGTCGTTCCTCTCCTGGAGATCTTCCTGGCAGTATGTTCACCCGCTGTCCTCCACTTGTTCCCTCCCTTGTGCCTTTGTTCCAGTATCTCCACTATCCTCCTGGTTGCACCCGAGCCTCAGGTCGAAGTCACCCCCCCTCCCCCCCAGACTGGGGGCTCCCTCAAGGCCCTGACAGCCTCAGTGCTCCATCTCCATCTCTTCCACCCGAACTCTCCTCCCTGGCTGGGCTGACCACCAGGTAATTGAGAAAGCCTGACCCCTGCCAATCCAGGGTTAGTTCCCCAAACACCCCAGGCAGCTCCACCTCTCTTCCCCACCTTCCCATCTAGAACCAAAGGGGAGGTAACCAAGAGGTGTCACCACCTGCAAGTCACCAGCCACTCCCTTGCCCAGAATCAAAACAATCAGGCCTGACAAGATTTACCTCACCTAACACAAAAACCTCTCTAAGCACCAACCTAAAGGTAGAGGGTGATACACATAAATCTTTGAACAGGGTCTCAATGCTCTCTTTTCTATGCATACAATAGAAAACAAAATCATGAGGATATGATCAGCTTCATCTATTCTTCTTTACCTAATATGTAGCAATAAACAGCATATTTTAAAAACAGCAAAATCCAGCCAGCGACTGTTTTTCAAAACAATTGGATCAGTCGTTGGTCAGATGAATGTTAGCTCTTGTTAAAGAGGAATTAAACCTTCCTGTATACTTTGTACCTATAGGTAAGTTTAGAATAAGGCTTTCCTATGGGTACTGTAAATATCTCCTAAACGTGCACCGTTTAGAAGATATTTACTCTATACTGTCCCGATGATGCCATGGGCGCATGCGCTCTGAAGGAATGGCCGCCTGTGCTGATTCTTCAGAAGCGTGTGCTGTGACTGGGAGTGACGTCACCCGGCTCCGGCCAGTCACACAGCCAGAGTCCACGGCCCTGGAAGGAAGACTGGTGAAGATGGATGTGGCCTGCAGCAGGGATAACGCGGGCTTCGCTTGCAGGTAAGTGTCACATAATGTGCTAGTATGCAATGCCTTTACTTTGCAGGAAAGAAAAAAGAAGAAAAAAAATCTGAGTTTACTTCCTCTTTAAAACACTGCATTAAACAAAGAAGAATGGGTGATGCCGAGAGTGCCCTTCTGGGATCCTTTTTTGTACCTGATGTAATGATTACGTATGTAACCCTACCAAATATCATATATAAAACAAACAAATGTTCAGGACAGATGACAAAAGCTGTACTTCCAGATCAAACTTTACCTAGCACATGCATATTACAATAAGTACAATTTTACCAAATGGATATCAGAAATATCAATTTCCCAACAAAATTCTCACTGTATATGGCTAGTTTAGGTTTAGTCTTACATTGAAACTTGAATCAGGACAATTTCAGATTGAACAAAAAAAAAATCCTGGGAGTTTGCCATAGCAGAAACCACTCTTCTGCAAAATAAATTAATCAATCAATAAATAACACCTCTCATATGTTGCACAGCACTACAAGAACAATGTTCTGTAGTCAAAGGAGACAAAGCTGACCCTTTAAGGTAAGCAAAAGGCTGCACCAAAGCACCAAAACCCTACATAATACGGGTTATAAGGAATTACTTAAAATCATCAAATGTATTTGTTAAAGCTCAGCTCTAGGATAAGAATATAGGGGTTGATTTGGGGGAAAGCAAAATCTGGTGGAGCGCTGCACAGAAATCAATCAGCTTCCAGGTTTTTTTTGTCAAAGCTTAATTGAACCAGCTGAAGTTAGAAGCTAATTAGAAGCTAATTGGCTACCATGCACAGTTGCACCAGATTTTGCACTCACCAGTTTTAGTAAATCAACCCCATGGTGTATGTAAATCGTGAGCTTGACAGATCAGTTTGTCCATTTCTAATCTTTAAAGCATAACTAAAAGCAGTTTTGGATAGCGTGAAGGTGGATTACAACACTTATCAGATTTTATTGCTGTCTGTGCCCCCATTAAGGAGATTCACCTTCTCGATTTGTCTTGTTTACCATTATCATTGAAAGTTAAAGTAAAAGAAAATCCCAAATTTCGGGTTGTCCCCAGAAAAGTAATAGAGAGGAAATCTTGTGATGGGGACACTAGTTCTGTGACCTGGGGGGCCCCAAGGAGTTCCCTTAATTAGCAGGGATTTCCTTTTACTTCCTGTTTGTGTTAGAAGAAGACTGTCCTGAGGGTGTGTTTGCATTTGATTGTTGTTTCCTCCGGGCAGCCCTATTTAAACAATGTGCTTCCTGTAGCAAGTGCTGTCCGTTCTACAGCGTCTGAGTACCTGTGAGCATCAGCTATGATCCCTGTGACCCGTTCCTGTGTTGTTCCTGCCCTTCTGATCCGACCCGGCTTGATCTGACCTGCTGACTATCTGCCTGCACCGACCCCGGCTATCCACGACCATCCGTTTGCCTGATCCCTCTGTACTTCTGCTGCCAGCTTGTTAACGACCCCTGCTTGGACTTTGACCACTCTTGCCTGATCCTTTGTACTGCACAGCCCGCCAGTTGCCGACCCAGCCTGCACGACCACCCGCCTGTCTGCACGACTACCTGGAGCTTCACACCACCACCAGTGACCATCCAGCCCTCGTGCCATCCCGCACTCCGGGACTTCCTGTCTGCACTACCAGGGGTCCCAGAATCGGGTATGTAAGACCGGTCGTTCCCTGCATAAGACAGACTCCACCACCAGGACCGTGACAGTTTGGCTATGGGACAGGAAGTGAGGGAAAATCTCTGCAATCGGACACAGATGGTGAAAAAAAATCTGGCAGGCGTTATAACCCTCCCTTACTCTATCCAAAGTGAAAAAAAAAGTTTTGCCTATAGTTTTACTTTAATATAATCTTCATTATAACTTTACCATGGGTCATTGATAATATTCTGTGCGGTCAAACGTTTGTGGACACTTCAGTATCTCCACTGTATAAGTGTGTTGGATATCCCCTTCCCAAACCATGGACATTAGTATGGAGTTGGTCTCTCCTTGTAGCTATAACAGCCTCCGGTCTTCTGGGAAAATTTTCCACATGGTTTTAAACTGTGTCTAATGGAATTTGTGCCCATTTAGCCAAAAGAACATCTGGATGAGAAGATCTGGCTTGCAGTTGGCATTCCAAATAATCCCAAGGGTGTTCAGTTGGGTTGAAGTCAGAGCTCTGTGAAGGCCACTCTAATTCTTCCACACAAACTTATTAAACCAGGGTTAGGTTTGACTCACCATCTAAGGAATCATCCAATATTGTCTATGTGTTTTTAAACTCAATGGCCAAGCTTGTTGAAAATCCCATTTGAAACCCATGGGCTTTAACATGAAGTTGGCCCCATAGTTGCAGCTCGCACTCTTCTGAAAAAGCTTTCTGTAAAAGTTTGCATTGTGTATGTGGTAATTTGTGCCTATTTTGCTAAAAGGGCATTAGTGTATTCGGCTAGGGACTGAAGTTTCCAGAGGCCTAGATGTCTCAGGATTATATACCTAGGATTTATGCAACGTGGTTTCTTATACCCAGTGTATGGCGTTCAGACGAGAAGGCTTATTTCCCCTAAAGCCCTTCTACACATACAGAAGGTCTTTCTGACTGAAATGGATCCTATACAGTAATTGCTGTGATTTTGGTCACAACCTCTGCCTTACTCGTTTTTTTTTTTATATATACTATGCTTTGTTATTATTTATTTTTGTCAAGCTTAGAGGCAACTCAACACGAGATAACTTAAGGGCTCTTTCACACATGTGGACCGTTCAGGTTCGCCTGCCAGTTTTTCAGGCAAACCTGAACTGATGTTCCACGTACCTCTATGCAGCGACGGATGTCAGTGGTGAAATGTCCGCTGACATCCGCTCCGCTCCGCTAAATCCAGATGGATGGAAACCCCATTTTAAATCCGCCAGACAGACAGGCGGTTTTCATCTGATCCCCCTGTAGCGCCCTCTACTTAGGTAGGAGCTAGAGTCAGATTTTTGGCTAAGTGAGTAAAATTTAGCCAGGCCTGAAAATTTGCAGGCCAGGTCATTTTGGATTATGGGCTGGGAGTGGCTCAGAGTAGGACTGGGTGATTCACAGATGATGTCACCAGGGCCTCCCACTTCTTTCCAGAGAGGCTTCTGGAGCTTTCTGGAAAGAGAGGTAGGGAGGGTGGGTGTAGCCATCTGGGGTATTCTGGGGAGCCCTGACCAATCCCCAATCTGGATTGGCAGGGGGCAGGCCTTCTCAAATACCCAGGGACAGCCCAATCAAGGGAGGAGTTTGGGTGAAAGTTGGAGAGATGAGATAGCATGAATGTTGTAGTGGCCCGGGGAGCCCCCAGTCCGGGGGGGGTGACCATGGCCGGGTAGAGCTCGGGTGCAGCCAGGAGGAGCGAGATCTTGGTGGCAGGCACAAGGGAGAGTGGAAAGGACAGCTGGAGAGAATGCTTTTGGAGAGATCTCTGAGAGGAACTACAAGTTGCAGGTGTCGGTGAGAGACACATACCCTGGAGAGCTGGAGGTGAAGCATGCCGTAGCGGATTGGGGTAAGAGACAGTCTGGGAAGGATGCAGAGGCCAGCATGGGACTGTGGTGTCATTGTGTCAGTGGAGAAGGCCATCGCAGCCAGGAGGGCTGACAGGGCGTGGAAGAGGATGGGCTGGGAGCAGTAGTCCGTTAGGCCGGCTAGCACAGTAGTACTTTTCTACACTTTGGAGACCAACTGTCCCTGCCTGTAATGGGTGGTCCGGAGGTCCTGCTTCAACTACAGCAGGCCTCACCATGTGCTAGCTAGGCCAAACAAGAGGATATGGAGGCCTGGTAAATATCCTTCCAGGTCTCACCAATGAGAGCAAGTATTGTGCAGGAGAGAGGAACAGGAGTCTGAGAAGCAAGTGATGTGCTGGAGGGAGAGAAAGGACTGTATATACTGGAAGTGTATATAGAAGGTCCCAAACCAAATGGAATCTATTCGTTGGGCATCCCACAACTTTCCAATCCCTATCCAAGTTTAACCACTTCCTTACTGGGCACTTAAACCCCCCTCCTGCCCGAACCAATTTTCAGTTTTCAGCGCTGTCGCTCTTTGAATGACAATTGCGTGGTCGTGCGACGTTGTAAAACCCTGGAAGATATATGTGAAGGTCATATATGTCAGGAAAGAGAGGGAGGTCGTGTAGTGAACGAAGAGTCTGAGGACAAGGAGAGAGGACGTGTTATGAACGAGAGTAACCACTCTGGACCTTCCTATAAATGGTCCGGAGGTATAGGAGAACAAACCGGATCGATCGTGTACCACTCCGGACGACATCAACTTCGTCCTGGAGGCCTGGTGGGTAATGTCCGTCCCTGTCAACCAGAGGTTTCACATCTTTTCATGATGACACGATCGGCCGGATTGCCTGATGACGAGGGTCGGGTAGG
>BLSH010117348.1:8183-29473 GCA_018402905.1 Glandirana rugosa | reverse complement strand
AAACAGCAGCAAACAGAGACTGACATCTACCTCTGAAAGATAAATTGCATTGATTCATCTGTCAATGGACAGTTTGCTGTAACATGTCCCAGCTCATGGCACTGAAAACACTTAACCATGGCCTAGTTAGGTCTGCTGACGGGCACTGGCTTCCCTGGTTTGGGACACGAATCTTCAGACCTGGCACCAAAAATCCTTTCACCTGTCCCCTTGTCATGTTTGTCGCCCACTTCCCCTGGAATAGTCTTACTGGTTGCCTGAGGAGACTGTGGCTTTGAGTGGAAAGTCCAGGAGGTTGTAGGGGTGGCGACCAGGCTCATTGCAGCAAAGTATCTCTCAACAAGCTGCACCAGATTATCCACTGACTTGGGGTCCCCTTGGCTCACCCACTTCTGCAGGAGAATAAAGAATGACCTCAGGTAATCCATGTCCATGACCACATGCTCCACTATTTGTGGCCCAGACAGAGACTCTGGTTGCAGTCACTTTTGCACCAGGTGGATCAGGTTGAACATCTGTGATCGTGGAGGCCTCTTAACTTGGAAGGACCAGCTGCTGAGAAATTGTGCTTGAACCGGAGGTAACACCTAGTCCTGCCAGAATTTCCTGCGACCTGCAACTTCCTCCAGGTCATCATCCGCAGCCATCTTGGATAGGAAGCGACCCACATGGATGACTGAGGAGCTGTCTCCATCACCTTTGGTTTTAGAAGGTGCATCTGCACCACCTCAATGCCTTTCTGTTTCATTTTCGCAGCACCAGCTAGCTTTTCAAACAGCACCTGTGTCTTTTGTTGATTGCTGAATAATGTCTGCTGTTGTGCAGCATTAGATAACATCAATGGTTTTAGGAAATCCTTTATATTTAGTCACTTCTGGTACTGGCCCTTTAAGAAGTAGCTTCTTGCTAAAACTGGCCACAGGCCTCCACCATATGTGAGCTGGGGGGTTGGTAGCAGGTACACACTCCCTGGAGGGGGCAAACTTGTAGGCACAAATATCAGTCCAGTGAGGTAGTGTTTAATAGTGCTATTTACAAATCTATTTTGCAGGTGCTGTACAAAGATCCAGAAAATAAACAAGGCAAAACTTCAAAAACAAAATCCTAGCCAAATAACAGCACTAACTACACAAGCTGCAGTCTTCCCTATCATGCTATCAATATTTAAAGTTATATGTATTTTTCAATTTAAAATCGTTTGTGATGTGACTTTTCCATTATACATACTTGCTTCTCCATTCATGTGGCTCCACCCACTGTCCTTAAAATAAAAAATAATCCTCGTTATTTTGGAATATGGGATGGAATACGACGCATAAATTATTTTCTAAGAAGGCTTTACTGTGCTTTGCAATTCTATTAGATGGAGTTTTGTAGATTTGCCATTAGAATGAGATCGATTGTCATAACACAGCTAGAACTAAATAGTTCAACACAACTGCTAGAAATCTAAAAGATATCTGGTGTACTGCTAAGGACCCCCTCACGGAGTTTGGACCTATTTGCAAGCTAAGTCCAGGTCACTGCCAGGTACTCAGGTACCCGCTAAGGATGGTAGGTGCCCAGAGGGGTGAAGAGGTAGTGGGAGACTGGGAGACTGAAATGTAGCTGAGTGTAGTGTAACTATCCTACAGATAAAAATATATTAATCCTCCCAATTCCATTTGCCACTAATAATCACTGACCACCAACAAGTGCCAAAGATCTGAGATTGTACTGTATATACATTTTGTTTCCCTCCTGGAGATATCCCTAATTAGCAGTTGCTGGTTTAAATATAGAGCTAGATATTAAATGCTATATCAGTAATTGTTAGTGGCAAGTGGAATTGGAAGGATTAATATATTTTTATCTGTAGGATAGTTATACAGGGGTTCATCTTGACTACTAATTTAAGTGGTGAATTTTAATGTTTTATATTTTAATATTTTTTAATGAACCAATGTTATTAAGTATATATTTTTATTCACTATATTAGGTTTTTTTTTTTTTTTTATTTAGATGTTTGCGGTAACTGGGTTGGGATATGCTTTAAAATGCATGAATTATTTCAAATGTATTTTAATGTATACATCTGGATCTACGTGGTTAACAATGATGAATTAGGGGTTAATTTCACAGTTGGATAATCATCAGACCACTGACTGCAGTGGTTTGCGGTAAGGAATGACTCATATGACAAAATTGGTGTATATGAAGTGCTCATATCATTGGGATACTACTGTTTTTTTATCTGTGGTCAGAGTTTAAAGAAGGGTGAAAAGAAGTGGAATGATCTCTATCCTACATGACTGATGTCACTTAGTGTGATATGGATGTTTTAGCTGCTTGTTTTGTGAGTTACTGTATATTTTAAGAGAATAAAGACAGTGTTTTTTTGCATACTTCACCATTGGGGGCTGCTTTCTTTCTTTACATGTTCTCCCTAACCTTAGGAGGAATGTTGCACCAATACCTTCCATGGAGCCATATTGAGCGCAATATGCCAATCATGTAAATGAGAGACATGTGGTCCGGTGAGTGTATACCTAAGGGGGAGCGGTGTCTCACAGCACACGTGGTGAAAACTGGATTCACTTCAGAGAATTTGTTTTGTGGCACTACAGAGAATTTTCAGTTACATATTGCAGTTTTCAGGACTTTTAATCTTATATTTCATGTGGACTCTTTGGACACTTTTTTTCTTTTTAGCTTTGTGTTCTTCACTTTTATTTTATGTATGTATATAACACAGCGCTGCTTGGAGAATTGGGAGTAGTGGTTTATTCTAAAAACAGATCAATCAGTGCAAATAATACCTATACAATAATTATACTAAGCAGCTGAACACCAAGGGTTAATACATCAAATTCCCACAAGGTAAATCAATTAATTACAAATTTACCGACCTGTTCCCATCTCTCCATCATGACACATCTTCTACAGCAACTGGCAGGAGAGAGGAGGGTGGAAGACAGCAGCTCTGTGGGGAGACACAGCGACCCTGGGAACAGCAGAAGACAAGTAATCTGGATAGGAGGGGTGGTGGGGGAAGCATATAGAGGAACCAATCTCCTCCATTAGGAGGAAAATGGAGGAGATTGGTTCCTCTAAATACCGCCCCCGCCACCCCTCCTATCCAGGTGTACAAGGGAGGCATACGGGCTCCCTGGAGCATGGGGCCAGTTGCAATCGCAACCCCTGCAACCCTTATCATTACGCCCCTGCTTCAAAGTGCTTCGGTGCGGATCCTCCACCTTTGGTAGCGCAAGGAGCTCACCTCCACTGATGGATCCTCATGATAAGGATCAAACTCGCTTTTGTCTTTGTTTAGGGAAAAATAACCCAATCATAGCCAATAGATGACACAATGTGAAATATCTTAGGTAATCACCGGTCCCCAGATACAGATGTCTCCACCACAGTCATTGGCAAATTTTCATTCATAGCACAGAAAAGTACATATAGTGCTCTATGTATGCTAATGACTAATTTATTGCAAAGAGAATAAAAACACTCACAATAAAGGCACTATGAACTAGTGCTCAGATTGCTGGCATGAAAGATCCTCATGCAAGCACAGACAGTCTGTGTGTGATTCAGAGCAGCGCTGGCCGTGTGTGACGTCATGTTACTTTGTGACAGTTTATTTACACTTTTTATTTTTATTTTTTGTAAGTTATTATTATTATTATTATACAGGATTTATATAGCACCGACAGTTTGCGCAGCGCTTTACAATATTAGGGCAGACAGTACAATTACAATACAATTCAATACAGGAGGAATCAGAGGACCCTGCTCGTTAGAGCTTACAATCTAGGAGGGAGGGTTAAATGATAAAAAGGGCAGTAAACTTGTAAGTTTTAATATATAGAGCATCAGCAGTGAGGGTTTGATATTTAGATTGTTTTTTATTCCTATTTCCTAGGCACAGGGTGAGGTGGAATTAAAGGTCTTAGAGACAAATCATTTTACTTTGCAGGGTTTTTTGAAGGACAGAGACAGTGATGTGGTTCTAAAAGCCAACATAATTAAATATGATATGGTTTTCCGAACAAATTTTGAGATTCAACATAGTTGCAATGACTGTTTAAAGAAAATTAAGTTTTTACTTGTATGCATAACATGAATCTAGCATTGAAATACAGAAAATATTTTTCTAAAAATAATAATAATAATAACCCTATTACTCTGCACAATCAGTCTCATTTGACAAAGCAATACAAAGAACAATACTGTTTAAAGTTTAGAAACCCAAAGCATTTAACAATATATTCAAAGTTCAGCAATCAGCAATGGTATTCAAAATGTCAATAACCCACAGCAACTAATCAGAAATCATCAAATAATTGATATTCCTTACTCTGTTGTTATAGTTTTCATTCAAACATTTTCTGATGCAAATTGAGCTGTGTGCACACACGTTTGCCCACTCAAAAGCCAGAAAGCACACAAAGTAAAGTAATAAATGGTAGGGAAGTGTCCCTGGAGGGTAATTAGCATTTCATTGATAGTGCAAGTAAACTATGAATGTTAGCACAGTAATGCAAAATAGATTAGAATTTGGAACACTAAAGGCAGATCTTCAGAAGATTTTTTTTAGTTTTATTTAAGTTAAACTTTTACACAAATTTTACTGACCATAACTCAAAATGTTCATGCTGCATAGCACACTTTTTCACAGGAGTAATCTTTTGTACATCAATTTTTTTGTGCAAAAAATTAACTCTTTTAACTCTTTGAGGGAATTTGTTCCTGTTCTATAAAAGGGAGTTTCCAGATTTTACCATACGTCCCACCTATATTACCCTCAGGGTCCAGTGCTCTGCATTAAGGTAAAACATATTTTACCACTTGTTGTGATCCTCTCTCGATCCAGAACTGAGCCTGGCTGTATCTCTTCTATCCCTCTTCCTAGTCTCAAAGGAGACCCGTCTCACATGTGTTCCCCCATAACACATGGGGGTTCAAGCAGAAGAGGAGAAGCAGACTGCACTGGCAAGGGACTTGAGAAAGTGGAGGTAAGCAACCACTCTGTGCAATACCATCGCACAGAGTGGGTACTCTTACAGTCTGGCAATCAATGTTTTCTTTTTTAGTCCACTTCAGACCGTTTGGTAGCCTAATATGCTTACCTTCAAAAGGATGCAAAAACTGACATGGAGGTCACTGGGTATTTTATTAACAAAACAAAGAAAAAATGTACTCATATAATAACTGAAAACATTTGCCAATATCACTTTAAAACCATTCCAATGCTGCTTAGGTAGATGGCTCCAAAATCAGCAATATTCAGATACCCAGGGCTGCTTGGAGGCCTCTTTCTCTCAGAGTGCTGCCAAGCCTACCTTCTGTCTCCACAGGAATTATCTGCATCTGCCACATGTAAATGTACCCTTTCCCCTCGCTACATCGGGGTCCTCTTCACAGTTGCTTATATAAAAGTAAGGGAAGTGCAACTGGATGTGACATCAGCATTTACTCTGGAAGTGGCGTATGGGAAGTGACGTGCCTGGAGTTCGGGTAAAACTGTGTTCCATTTTATTCCATGCAAGTTAGATCACTGTTGTTGGGATACTATTCAGACCGGGTTGCAATTTTATGAGTGGCATTTTTTTAATAGGTATAAATTATAAAAGGGTTTTTATTTAAATAGTTTTACACTATTGGAGCTTCTATATTTCATTTTATGATCTGCACGGGGTACCCCACCTTTATGTGAAAGTGTGACCAGGAGTAGGGATGGGCGATCGGTTCAGGTCGAACATAAGTTCGGCCCTAACATCGCTCGCTTGGGTATTTGCTGAACACCTGAATTTTTGGCGCATTTGGCGGAATGTTTGCCCGCAAAGCACACAGTTAATAGGTTGTTAAGGAGCGGGGCTGGGAAGCCGGCCACCGTGTCCTTAACAACGGATGAGTTATTAGCTGAATGGAAAAAAAACATTGCCGAATTTGCCGGCAATAGACAATATATCAAAAAATGGCGTGGGATCCCGCCCAATCCATATCAGGAAAATTCAAAATTAAAAATGGCATGGGGTCCCCAAAATCCATACCAGACCCTTACAATATCTGAGCATGCAGACTGGCAGGCCAGGAAAGAGGGGGGAATGAGCACCCCTCTCCTGAACCATACCGGGCCACATGCCCTCAACATGTAGAGGTGATTTGTGGCAGGTGGCCCCGCCCCTTGTTTATTTAAGAACTGTCAGATGAGGAGCAGGCATTCAGTGGTTAGCCTTCATCGTTGGCGGAGCATTTCTTTTTTTTTTTTTTCTTTCGGGTCCGATGATGCGGCCGAAGTTGTGATTGATGAAGGATCTAATTCAGAGGACATTTTTACATTTTTTTTAAATAAAGGAATTGTCAAAAAATGCCTCCTGTCTTTATTTTGTTTTACACTTTTTTTTGGTGAATGAGTAGGGGTACCATGAACCCATACTCATTCACATAGAGGGAGCTGGGATCTGGGGCTGCCTTATTAAAGGGGGCTTCTAGATTCCAACAAGCCTCCTGCCCATAGACTCCCACAACCACAGCCCAGGGTTGTCAGAAAGAGGTTCTTGTCCCCATAAACATGGGGACAAGGTTCTTAGGGGTGGGGGGGAGAGCCCCCCTGCTCCTAAGCACCCCCATGTTGAGGGCATGGGGCTTGGTATGGTTCAGGAGGGGGGCGCTTGCTCACCCCCCTTTACTGGCCTACCTGGCTGCATGCTCGTATAAGGGTCTGGCATGGATTTTGGGGGGACCCACACTGTTGTTTTTATTATTTTGGCATGGGGTTCCCCTTAAAATCCATACCAGACCCAAAGGGCTATTTTTTTTTAACTTGCAGCAACGATAATCAATTTCAATGTCATTTTCTTTACAAATGTCAGTTTTGCTGTAGCAGGTTCTGTACATGGTACAATGTGCCACTTTACAGGCAGACTAAGTGGACCCCCCAGTCACTATTTTTAAAGGATTTTTTCATTTTTATTGATTCACGTTAAGCATCATTAAAATCACTGCTGCTGTAAAAAACAATCTTTTTTCTTTTTTTTTTTTGCATTATACATGTCCCCCAGGGAGTACTCTGGCCCCATACCCTTTTTATGACCAATAACTTGCATATAAGCCTTCGAAATGGGGACTTTAGATTTTTCATGTTCGGGTCCCATAGACTTTAATAGCGTTCGCGGCTCGGGTCTGAACATTTTCCCTGTTCAGGAGTTCTGGTGTATACTAAACCATGGGGTGTTTGGACCATCACTAACCAGGAGCAATGTTGTATGGAGGTTATATTCAAAAATGTTACATGCCAATCCTTAAAAAGAGAGGCATTTATGTCTAGTGAGTTCTAGTCTGATGGGGAGTGGTCCTTGAGCACTGGAACGTGTGTTTCTGGATGGATAATTAATGTGGGACTTATTATTGAAGTACTAACTTATCATTTCACGTTATTGCTTTGTGGTGTTCTGAGTTATGTATACTTATTTTTCTCACAACTCCTTTATGTGATATTATTGGTTGTTTAAAGAGTCCTGACCTCAACCCGATAGAACACCCTTTGGCTGAATTAGAGCAGAGACTGTGAGCCAGGCCTTCTCATCCAACATCAGTGTTTGACCTCACAAATGCACTTCTGGAAGAATGGCCAAACATTCCCATAGACACATTCCTAAACCTTATGGACAGCCTTCCCAGAAGAGTTGAAGCTGTTATAGCTGCAAATGGTGGCCCAACACTATACTGAACCCTGGGCTGCCATTATACACCCTGTTCCAAATTATTATGCAAATTCTATTTCAGTGTCACAAAGATTAAATATTTTGTTTTTCAGTTTAACTCATGGATGGCATTGTGTCTCAGGGTTCTTTTGATCACTGAAAACAATCTCGGACACCTGTGATAATTAAATTGCCAGGTGAGCCCAATTAAAGGAAAAACTAAAACTAAAGGAGGGTGTTCCACATTATTAAGCAGAGCACCATTTTCAAGCAATATGGGGAAGAAAAAGGATCTCTCGTTCAATGCCTTGGACGAGGTATGAAAACATTAGATTTTTAGCGAAAACTTAAGCGTGATCATCGCACTATTAAGAGATTTGTGGCTGAATCAGAGCACAGATGGGTTTGTGCAGATAAAGGCACATTGAGGAAGATTTCTGTCAGATCCATGCATCAGATCAAGAGAGCAGCTGCTAAAACACCATTACATAGCAACAAACTGATATTTGAAGCTGGTGGTGCCCCGGTTCCACGGACATCAAGGTATAGAGTCCTGCAGAGTCTTGCAACTGCGCATTAACCTTCCATTCGGCCACCACTAAACAATGCTCACAAGCAGAAACAGCTGCATTGGGGAGGAAAATACATGAAGACTAATTTTCAAACAGTCCTGTTCACTGATGAGTGTCATGCAACCCTGGATGGTCCAGATGGATGGAGTAGTGGATGGTTGGTGGACAGCCATCCTTTTCCAACAAGGCTGCAACGTCAGCAAGGTGGTGGTGGAGTCATGTTTTGGGCCAGAATCATGGGAAGAGAGCTGGTCGGCCCCTTTAGGGTCCCCAAAGGTTTAAAGATGACCTCTGCAAAGTATGTGGAGTTCCTGACTGACCACTTCCTTCCCTGGTACAGAAGGAAGAACTATGCTTTCCGTAATAAAATCATCTTCATGCATGACAATGCACCATCTCATGCTGCAAAGAATACCTCTGCATAAATGGCTGCTATGGGGATAAAAGGAGAGAAAGTCATGGTGTGGCCTCCATCCTCCCCTGACCTCAATCCTATTGAGAACCTTTGGAGCACCCTCAAGCAAAAGATCTATGAGGGTGGGAGGCAGTTTACATCCAAACAGCAGCTCTGGGAGAAACTGTCCAAGAACTCACAAGTTCAATGGATGCAAGACTTGTGAAGCTGCTATCAAATAAGGGGTCCTATGTTAAAATGTAATGTGACTTGTTAAATGTTTAAAAAGTTAAAATGTTGTTCAAAGTTTAATTGAAATAGCTTTTGATTTCAGTAAATATGCTACAAACACAACAAATGACAATTTTCAGTTCTTTACAACCTATAAAGTGTTTTGAAACTTACTGTGCGTAATAATTTGGAACAGTGCATTGTAAGTTTTTTTTATTTTGAAAAAAATACTATTATCAGGAGGTTTTTTCGAATAAAATTTGAATTGTACTCTTAATAGTTGAATGATAACATGATAATTATGCTGACTGTTGTTTAGATCAATTATTTAGGTAAATGAGAAAAATATCATTGGCATAATAATTTGGAACAGGGTGTAGTTCATGTGTGTAAAGGCACATTTCCCAATACTTCTATTGTATATTACTTGTGATACTGAGTATGGCTATGGACAAGACATCTGCTCACTGCTCACTAGCTAAGTGGCTAGCAAATCCACCTGGCACCCAAAAGGTTGCTGGTTCATGTCCCGGATATGCTAATGCTTGTGTTGAAGTTTATAATAAACCCCTGGTTGGGTTTCTCAACATAATCCAAAGAAAGGTTGGCGTTTTATTAGTCTCTTGTCCAAATAGTCTGTAATGTAAGCAAGTTATTTTGGGACTTTAAATTGGAAGCTCATTGCAGCCAGGGACTTGGACATTTCAAATTGTAGGGTTTACACTGCACTGGTACATCTGGTTAGAAAACTGTTGCTTGGATCAGTGTTTCTCAACTTCAGTCCTCAAGGCATCCCAACAGGTCATGCTTTCAGGATTTCCCTCAGATGAACCGGCTGTGGTAATTACTAAGGCAGTGAAATTGATCAAATCACTTGTGCAAAATAATAGAAAGCTTGAAAACATGACCTGTTGGGGGTACTTGAGGACAGGGTTGATAACCACTGACTTAGAATTTTGTCCTGGAGTTATACTGATCTGATGAACATAGCCAATGGTTAACACTGCAAATAGTATTAGGTATTGCAGCCGCTCAGGTGAAATAAATTGGAAAAGACAGATTTATAGACACTGGTGGGTGTGTACTTCTATTGGGCATGTGTCAGTGCTAGCTTATATAAGGCACTTCAGTAGAGGGTGTTGGCCTAATGAGAGGTCAGGTTTGTTGCTGTGGTTTTTGTGGGAGAAGGAATGATATTTTGCTAATGACAAATGTTTTACTAGAGCTGTTTGCTGAAATCATTGTGCATTTTGACCATCAAAAGTGGCTTGATTTTACCATGCTGTCCGATTGGGGTGTATATTGTTTGTCTTACCATGCATTCTTCTAGGAGAAAATACTCACCAATGTATGTGTGTAGATTTTTGTTGTAATACTTTGTTAGAATGACTGTTAATTATCTTTCTGTAATTTTGCAGCTAATAATGTCATGTGGGTGTTTAGTAATTTTATGAAATGTGTGGGCAGTTATGGATGGTGAAACTAAAACTGTGTCCACTGCAAGGTTTAGTCCAATTTTAGATTGTAATCTCCTATGAGCAGGGCCCTTCGAACCCAATTGTTAACTGTTTTGCTAAATGTGTATATGCTGTAAATACTTAAATGCTAGCAAATATGTACATACTTGTGTTTCTGTTGGCAAAATAAAATGAACTTGATTTTGCTTGTTCTTTTTTGTAACTTTTTAAATTAGTTTTGGGGGGTGGTGGTTTTGGGCAAGTGGATTACCTTCCTTAGGGCCTGTTCACACTGCAGCGGTGTCCGAGATTGAATGTGATTCGCACTGCAGCACAAATCACATGCGATCTGTGCTATGCAAATTCAGCCATACAGATAGTATGGCTAAATTTGCATTGCATACTGACCAAACTCGCACAGGAGCCTTTTTTTGTTACGCAGCAGAATCAGATCACATGGGGGTTCACATCCATGCAATCTGATTCCTGTCCATATTTGCAGTTTGCAGTGCGATCTGCAAACTGATTTGGGGATGTCATTAGCTTTCTATTGACACACCCAGCAGTTGGCATATGGCAGTGTGAACTGTCTAAGTCGGGTGCGATGTGGGAACCCGCAGTGGATTTGTAGGGTTCCCGCATCGCACTAGTGTGATCCAGCACTGATAAATCCTCTTCTCATGTATATTAGCATAGTCCTTACAGATATACATTAGCAGGAAGTGTAATGTGGCTGTAAACAGGAAGTGCTGTGTGCACATGGGCTGGAAGCAATTGTGTGGTGACGCCAAATAAATCAAAGAACCCCACCCACACCACATATAGCTGCCACATCCTCCCCTACATTGATCAAAAATGTAATTTCAACTTGCTTGCGGCTATAATGTGTCCCCCCAATCCATACCAAGCCCTTTGGCTCAGGGATGGAAGCCCACTCCAAGTTTTTTTTTACAAAATGGTGGGGGATCCCCCAAAATTCAGAACCTTTCTGAGCATGCAGCCTGGAGGTCAGGATGGTGGGACAAGTGAGGGCCTGCCCCCCTCCTGGAACAAACCAGGCCACATGCATTTAACATGAGGGGTGTGTGCTTTGGGGTGGGGGGCTCTGAGCTCCCTACCCCAAAGCATATTGTACCTATGTTGATGGGGACAAGGGCCCCTTCCTGACAACCGTGGTTGTTGTGGTCTGCGGTTGGGGGGCTGATCGAAATGTGGAAGCCCCCATTAACAAGGGAGCCACTAGATCCTGCCCCCCCCATGTGAATGGGTATTGGGTACATCATACCCATTCACCTAAAAATTGTAAAAAATGTTTTTAAAAATTGAGACTTTTTTGTCCAATCTTTTATATTAAAAAAGTGTCTCGCGATGTACATCCATGGTCAATAGGGATAGTCCCCCCAGTTTGAGACAAAAGTATGTTTGACTCGATTATCGGGGGTTGCTGAATCCTGAACATTATGGGGTACTCGTGGGAAATTTGAGTGGCCCATAATGCAGTGAAATTGTGGGGGAATATTGCCCGCTTCTTGGCCAAAGCATGCACATGACCTGCTTGCTTTGGCCAATCACAGCATGCTCTGCTGTGAGAGCCATGATTGGCCAAAGGTCAATCATCGCTCAGCGGGTATGGTACACGCTCACACTATATAAGGCCACTTACACAGCAGCCGAATATAGTGAAAACATTTACGGAGATAGCAAAAGGTTAGGCAGTGGCATACAGTATAGGAATATATATGTACAGTATGGTATATATATATATATAATATGCTGCATTCAGTGTATTTATTTCAGGTACTTATATAGCGCTGTCAATTTACGCAGTGCTTTACTCATATATTGCACATTCACATCAGTCCCTACCCTGAAGGAGCTTACACTCTATGGTCCCTAACTCACATTCATACATATACTATAGTAGGGCCAATTTAAACAGAATCTAATTTACCTACCTCAATGTCTTTGGAGTGTGGGAGGAAACTGGAGTACCCGGAGGAATCCCACGCAGACACAGGGAAAGCATGCAAACTCCAGGCAGGTAGTGTTTTGGTTAGGATTTGAACCAGTGACCCTTTTGCTCCCAGGGCGAAAGTGCTAACCACTACACAACTGTGTAGACTATATACAGTGCATGCACACTTGGATAAGGGTTTGGCATAGATTTTAAGAGGAACTCCACGCCAAAATGAAACACAAATTTTGGGTAGGGGTCCCCCGCAAAGTCCGCACCAGGCCCTTCAGGTCTGGTATGGATTTTAAGGGGAACCACATGCCAAATTTTTGGAAAAATGGCGTTGGGGTCCCCCCAAAATCCAAACCACACCCCAAAGCACCCTCCCCGTGTTGAGGGCATGTGGCCTGATAAGGTTGGGAGGGAGCACACTCACTCGTCCCCACCCCACCGCCATGCCAGGGCTGCATGCTCAGATAAGGGTCTGGTTTGGATTTTGGGGGGACCCCAACAACATTTTTTATAAATTTGGCATGGAGTTCCAAAGGGCCTGGTATGGACTGGGGGGGGGACCCCCAACGCAATGCTTTTTCAATGATCTTTATCTACAGGGTGGGCCATTTATATGGATACACCTTAATAAAATGGGAATGGTTGGTGATATTAACTTCCTGTTTGTGGAACATTAGTATATGTGAGGGAGGAAACTTTTCAAGATGGGGGGTGACCATGGCGGCCATTTTGAAGTCGGCCATTTTGAATCCAACTTTTGTTTTTTCAATAGGAAGAGGGTCATGTGACACATCAAACTTATTGGGAATTTCACAAGAAAAACAATGGTGTGCTTGGTTTTAACGTAACTTTATTCTTTCATGAGTTATTTACAAGTTTCTGACCACTTATAAAATGTGTTCAATGTGCTGCCCATTGTGTTGGATTGTCAATGCAACCCTCTTCTCCCACTCTTCCCACACTGATAGCAACACCGCAGGAGAAATGCTAGTACAGGCTACCAGTATCAGTAGTTTCAGGTGCTGAACATCTCGTATCTTCACAGCATAGACAATTGCCTTCAGATGACCCCAAAGATAAAAGTCTAAGGGGGTCAGATCGGGAGACCTTGGGGGCCATTCAACTGGCCCACGACGACCAATCCACTTTTCAGGAAGCTGTTCATCTAGGAATGCTCGGACCTGACACCCATAATGTGGTGGTGCACCATCTGGCTGGAACTATGATGTCGGTGATAGGGAATTGCTGGCCATCAAGTCGGCTTTGGAGGAATGGCGGTACCTCCTGGAAGGAGCAGCTCACCCGGTGTTGGTTTTTACTGACCATAAAACCCATTAAAAAATATATGCTGTGAAGATACGAGATGTGCAGCACCTGAAACTACGGATACTGAAAGCCTTGCTAGCATTTCCCCTGCGGTGTTGCTATCAGTGTGTGAAGAGTGGGAGAAGAGGGTTGCATTGACAATCCAACACAATGGGCAGCACATTGAACACATTTTAAAAGTGGTCAGAAACTTGTAAATAACTCATGAAAGAATAAAGTTACATTAAAACCAAGCACACCATTGTTTTTCTTGTGAAATTCCCAATAAGTTTGATGTGTCACATGACCCTCTTCCTATTGAAAAAACGAAAGTTGGATTCAAAATGGCCGACTTCAAAATGGCCGCCATGGTCACCACCCATCTTGAAAAGTTTCCCCCCTCACATATACTAATGTGCCACAAACAGGAAGTTAATATCACCAACCATTCCCATTTTCATTAAATTCTTTTTTTATTGGGTTTTCAAGACTCAAATATACATGTTATGCTTTCCAATACATGTCAGTTTCCATATCATATTTGTAACATATTATTAAGAACATCAAACATAACATAGAAGGTATACAGATCAATGATTAATTAAGCGTCCATCTCCCTTTCTCCTCGACAGCTCAAATTTTTCTTGCTATATCTTTATGCCTTCTCAGGCCCCCAGGCACCCCTTTGGGAGCATTCTGTGCCAGAGGACTGGACCGACCTATTACCTGTGTCTAGGCTTTGGGGGAGATGTTTACGCCCTATTCTTATTGTTTTGTAGTATCATTTATATGATAGTAAAAGTCGCATCCAAACTTTTTTTTTTTTTTTTTTGAAAAACTGTAGGGTAAGTAACTAAAGAGAGAGAAATAGAAAGAGCAGATACAAAGAAATAAAGGAAGAAGAGGAAAGATAAAGGTAAGTATGTGCCTTCTTGCGTGTCTGTAAGCCCAGTTGTGTTCCGCACCTGCATTGTGTCACCTATTTATCCGTTGGAAGGAGTCGTAGAGTTTGATACCCAAAGTCCCCATAGTCTGTTAAAGGTATTTAGATTCAAAGATTGATTAGCAAAAAATCTCTTGTATGTGTATTGGGATTGTACTCTATATATAACTTCCGACACATTTGGAGCTTTATTGGATTTCCATTTGGAAGTGATAGTTAATCTAGCGGCTATTAGGATGTGTGTTATGAATGGTCTAAGTTGAGGATCTAGTAAATGAATTCCCACATTTAAAAGTGCTAATTTGGGATTTGGTCTTATTATCACTCCAGTTATTTTGGTTATCAATTCAAATACTCCCTTCCAAAAGCTTTTTAGCCCTTTGCATCCCCAGAGTATATGTAAGATTCCCCCAACTCCTCCACAGTCTCTCCAGCATGCTGTGGAGGTTGACTGGTAGATTTATGAGAGCCTTACTGGAGTTAAGTATGTTTTGTATAATATTTTCATCGCTAGTTCCCAGTGGTTCACGCAGTGAGACTGCGCAAATTGAGATTTTAATGCTATTTGCCATTCTGGTAATGAGATGTGAGAGTCCAGTTCTCTTTCTCAATTCAACATGTTAGATGTTTTGAATAGTTCAGTGGAATTGGATAGTTTGTCATAGAACCAGGAAAGCCCTTTTTGTTGATCGTATTTAGAGTTCAGGTAATTCCACGCTTCATGGTGAACTTTGTAGTGCAAATCTGGGTGGGCCCTGTGGAGGTGGCGTATTTGGTTTAGGGAGTATGAGGTAGATGGTTGGGAGAGTATATCGTTATATGTTTTGACATCTTTCTTTAACCATATCGCAATATTTAGATTGGGTATTAAGTGTTCATATACTTGTAGGTCAAAATTCCTACATTCCTTATGTGGTTTTGTTTGGGTCAATACATGGAGTTTATCCCAGGCATGTAACGTGGCTTCTATTGATGGCAGGGCTACGGGTAGGATTTTTTATACCTATTAAAGATGAAAGCAGAAGTGCCGGAAGGTGGTTATTATTCATCTCTGATTTCTCTATTAATACCCATTGTTTGTCTGATTGTGAATCAAACCAGGATTTAGTCTGGTCTAAAAGGGCTGCATAGTGATATTTTCGCAGGTTAGGAAAACCGACGCCCCCGTTTGCTCTTGTTCTCAACAATATGGGAAATGAGATTGTGGCCCTTTTTGTTTGCCATATGCCTCTTCTGAGAAGTTTATCTGCTTCATCAAAAAAAATTTCTGGGATTTTAATCGGTATGGTCCTGAAGTAATATATGATTTTGGGTAAAGTTACCATTTTTATAGCTGCTATTCTACCCATCCAAGATAGTTTGTGTTTGTTGATATGTTGGATATCTGCTTTAATGATATTTAATAGTTTAGGAAAATTGACCTCATACGAATTATTCGTTGTGGTGGGGATGGCTATACCCAGATATGCTATTGATTTGTTCTCCCATTGAAATGGGAATTTTTGTTTTAGTTTTGATATCACTTTTTTATGCATTCCCAGTGGTAGGATGCAGGATTTACTGACATTGAATTTGTAATAGGAGATATTTCCAAAGTCTTCTAACATTTTCATAACATTTACTAAGGAGGACGCCGGATTTGTAAGTGTAAGGACTACGTCATCTGCAAACAATCCAATTTTATGTGACCTCCCCCCGCTTGGATTCCTGTGATAGAATCATTGGCTCTAATGGCCTCCACCAGAGGCTCCATCAACAAGGAGAATATCAGGGGAGAGAGAGGGCACCCCTGGCAGGTGCCATTTGTAATGTAAAATTCCTTTGATAGAACCTTAGAGTTATACACTCAGATGGGATTGTGGCAGATGGGATTGTGTACAATGCGTGAATTGCTGATTGAATAAATCCTTTTATGACAAATTTCTCCAATGTGGCACGTAGGTACCCCCAGTGCACCCTATCAAATGCTTTTTCAGCATCTAAAGTTAAAATAATTGTGGGTGCACTGTGGGTTTCCGTGATCTTTAGCAAATTGAATATGCGTCTGGTCCCATCTGAGGCATGTCTGCTTTGTACAAATCCCACCTGGTCCGATTTTATTAATTGGGGCGTGTATTTAGCTATACGGTTTGCGATTAATTTTGCATACAGCTTTAAGTCTGTATTCAGTAACGAAATAGGTCTAAAATTCTGAGGACAATCCGGCATCTTCCCTGGTTTAGGCGAAGCAATAATTGGGGCTTGTAGCATTTCTGCAAGAAAAGAGGAGGAGCTGGCCGCTTGTTCAAATGTTGCTTGAATGTGAGGAACCAAAGTTTCTGCGAATGACTGGTAATACTCTGCGGAAAATCCGTCAGGGCCTGGGGATTTACATTTAGGTAAGGATTTGATTGCGTCTATATTTTCTTTCTCTGTAAAACTTGAGTTAAGCTTTAATAATGAGTTTTCTGATAACTGGGGGAGATTGACTGACTCTAGGAAGTGCTTGATTTCTGTGATATTTGGTTGTGGTGTGTCAGAATCATCTTTTATATTGTAGAGGTTGCTATAATAATTAGCCAAAGTATTGGCAATTTCAGATGGGTGGAAAGCTTATTTTTTATTCTGTGGGTCTTTTATCGAGCATACTCTGGAGAGTTGCTGTTTTTTCTTGATATAGTTCGCTAAGAATTTACCTGCTTTGTTTCAATGAGCATAATAGGAGGCTTTAAGTTTTTTAAGATAAGCTTCATGGTCAGCTATAAGGTGTATTCTCAGGTCATGTCTGCAATTAGTTAGTATAGTTTGATTTTTAGGGGTGGGGTTTGACTTATTTATGGAGTCAGCCTTATTTAAGTCAGATAACAGTATGCGCAGTTTTGCAGCCCTCCTCCTCTTTTCCCTAGGTGCCGCTTGAATAAGCAGGCCTCTAGAAAACGCTTTATGGGCACACCACATTGACATTACATTTACATTGGGTGTTAAGTTTGTTTCAAAAAATTTTTTAAGTAATTGGTTAATGCGTTTTTGGTGCAAGGGGTTGTTCAGGATGTTGGTATTATTTCTCCACCGATAGCATGGGTTTTGCGTGTGCTGTTCTTTTATAGATATGGAGATAGATGCGTGGTCTGACCATGTTATTGGATATATCTTAGCTCTTGTGACTTTTGGTAGCAGCTTCATTTCAGTTAGAAATAAGTCAATTCTTGAATAGGAGTTGTGGGGCATTGAATGGTATGTATAGTCTCTTTCAGTGGCATTTAAACATCTCCATGGGTCATATAAGTCGTTTTGAAGAAGAAATGGTTTCAGTTCGTACCTGTACCTCTTTTCCGGGGAAGAGCAGTTGATATTATTGTCTACCACGCTATTGAAGTCCCCGCAGATGAGAAGAGATCCCTTCTTCTTCTTGTGTGTATATAGTAAATTATTGATTTCGCAGACCAGTATGATATATCTCCCTTTGGGATCGCATGTAGAGTCTATATGCTTAAATGCCACTTCTTTACTAATAGCTATCAGAACCCCTGCTTTCTTTATTCCTGCGCAGGCTTTATAGATGAATGGAAAGTTTTTGTGTGAGCATTTGGGGTGTTTGTCCTTGGAAAAATGCGTCTCCTGTATACAGATAATGTCTCCTTTAAGTGATAACATTTCCCGCCATAAAGCCGAGCGCTTGAATGGGCTATTTAAGCCATGAGCCTTGAGTGAGATAACTTCCAGAGCCATTACTGTATTTCAATAATTGCTGTATTAAGCGATATATATATTATTTTAAATAAGTGCAATTTCTTGTGTTTACCTGTAGGTGGTGATGTTGGATCAGACAATGCAGGTGAGGTGTAAAACAGTGCATTTAAGGGTTTTTCTTCAGAGTTTTTTTCTCATCTTCTTTACCCAGGATGGGTAATAAAGTTCCAGCACATAGAAAAAGAAAAGAACTGAAGAGGTGAGAGTATAACAGAAAATAAAAAAGTGAGAAAGTTCTCATAGTGCGAAAACATTTGCTAATGCACAATTGGGGATTGGGCTCCTTGTTCCCCCTGTGGGGATCAAGCTAGTAGCTTAAGTCTTGCTGTCATGGTTTATAATCATTGTAGTTAGGTGTTGTGCCAGCCTTAAGTCACTTTTGATGTTTGTGGTTTTATACAGACATCCTCATCTGAAGGCAATAGATCCCATTGTTTTGCTAGTTTTAGACCTTGTTCCAAAGAGGAGATGGCATATGTGCGATTACCTTTGGTGATAAGGATTTTTGTAGGGAAACCCCAAGAATAGGGCATTTTATGATTTTGAAACAGCTTTGTCTGGGTTGCCAAATTTCTGCGCGCCTGCATGGTGTGCTGTGAAAAATCTGAGTACAGTGAGATATCTGAATAGGGTTCGGGTAGGATCCTATTTTTCCAGGAAAATCACATCAGTTCATCCTTTACATGGAAAAAGTGGATGCGAGCTATTACATCCCTCACTGCATTTTCGGGTAGATGTTTGGGCTTAGGTAGACGGTGGGCCCCGTCTACAACAATCTCCCCCTCCGGGGTGTCAGGCAAAATGGTGGCAATGAAGTCTTGTACATATTTGCGCAATTCTGCTGGGGGGACTGATTCGGGGACACCTCTCATTTTCACATTGTTCCTTCTATTTCTGTCCTCGATTTCTGCTAATTTATTTTTCAATGCTTGCATCTCTTCCTCTATGTCATTATGTGCGTCTACTAGCTCGTTGTGGGCTGTGGCAAAATCCCCCATTTTGTCCTCTGTGTGGCTTATTCTGTCTCCCAATGCAGGCACTTCAGTTTTTAATTGAGTGACACAGTCCATTATGTCCCTATGTAGGGACCCCCTTAAGGTGATCAGCATGTCCCGCATTGTGGTGTCTGTTAGGGGCTGCCCAGATGTGGGGAATTCCTGTATCTGTTCAATGTATTCTCTAGTGGTGTCCCAGGACCCTTCATGTTCCCCCAGCTCACCTGGATATTTGTGCTCCATAGACCACTTTTGTGACGCCTTCTGAGGGCTGTGTGTTGGAGATGAGCCTGGAGATGAGTTTGTGCTATGCCTCGGTGAAGAGGTGTGAGGGCTCCGGTCTGCGTTCGTGTCTCCGTCGCCTCCGCTTGCATGTCTGGAGCCATGCGGTCCGGCGCCATCTTTAGGCCCAGGTCCTCCCGCTGATCCGAAGAAGTGTGTGAGCTTCCTCGGACCGTGAGTGCCTTTCCTCTTGCCCATAATTGTCGAGGGGCAGAGGGATGTTGATCAGCAGTAGAGATTGCTGGGTTCAGTAGCTCTGGGACGTCTCTGGTCGCTGGATGCCCGAGGATTCTTTTGGAGCTCCTGTCTCACACAGCCATTCACTTCCGCTGCCGGCCACGCCCCCAACCATTCCCATTTTATTAAGGTGTATCCGTATAAATGGCCCACCCTGTATATTGCAGAGAACCAACAATACATTTCAGCTGCGACCGATTTTAAATGTAAATTTTTCCTTTACAAATGTCATTTTGCGGTGGCACTGTTCTAAACATCACAGAGATCCATACTAAGGGGACTCCCCAAGCATGATATTTAACTACTTGCTGACCGCCCACTGCAGCGTGACAGCGCAAAGTGGTTCGTTATTGCAAACCCCTTTCACCTGACAGCGGCTGCGATAACTAGCATTGTGAGCGCACACCGCTGGAGGCGCTCTCACTGTGTTTCGGGGGGCCAGGGAGCAGGTAGGGTGGACTCGATCACCGCCGGTTACCCACCATGGTCCCCCGCAGTGAAAGAACACAGGTCTCCATTCTGACAGAGAGGGAAAGGCAGGGATCACAGGCTTCCTATATATGGAAGCCGTGATCACTCCCCTCCCCCTGCTAGCCCAGCCCCCATACAGTTAGAACATGCCTAGGGAACACAGTTAACCCTTAGAGCGCCCCCTCCAGATTAACCCCTTCACTGCCAATGACATTTCGACATTAATCAGTGCATTTTTATAGCATTGATCTCTGTATAAATGCCAATGGTCCCAAAAAAGTGTCAAAATGGTCCAACATGTCCGCTGCAATATTGCAGTCCCGATAAAAATCATAGATCGCTGCCATTACTAGTAGAGTTGAGCGAACCTCTGGAAGTTCGGGTTCTGCTGGTTCGGCCGAACTTCAGGACAAAGTCCGGGTTCGGGTCCGGACAGAACCCGAACTTTGACCCGGACCCCAAACCCCATTGAAATCAATGGGGATCCGAACTTTTAGGCACAAAAATGGCTGTAAGAAAGTCCTGGAAAGTCCTAGAGGTCTGCAAAAGGAAGGAAAATGGGGGTAAGGGTCAGACAAGTGCCCTACAAAGAAATGGGGATAGGGAAATAACTTAAAATAATTAAAAAAAATAACATAAAAAAATCAAAAATGGAGGTGGATGTGGACTATCTTAAAACTGTGTGAGAAAAGTATAAATTAGTGAGGAGAAGCCATATCACTGTTCTAAGAACAGTGATATGGCTTCTCCCAGCTAATTTATACTTTTATCACACAGTTTTAAGATGATTGTACATTCTACAATCATCTTAAAACTCTGTGAGAAAAGTATACATTAGCCGGGAGAAGCCATATCCCTGTTCTTAGAACATCTGCAAACTGTGTGTTAAAACTATCAATTAGCGGGGAGAAGCCAGATCACTGTTCTAAGAACAGTGATATGAGATATCACTGTTCTTAGAACAGTGATATGGCCTCTCCCCGCTATTTTATACTTTTCTCACACAGTTTTAAT
>BLSH010117324.1:136720-147530 GCA_018402905.1 Glandirana rugosa | reverse complement strand
ATTTTAATTTATTTTCCCTATCCCCATTTATTTGTAGGGCACTTGCCCTAGTTTGAAGATGATTTTAGAACAGTTATATGGCTTCTACCGTTAATTAATAATTTTCAGACACAGTTTGAAGATGATCCACATTCACCTCCATTTTTGCTTTTTTTATGTTTTTATTTTTTTAAAAATATTTACAGTTATTTCCCTGTCCCCATTTTTTTGTAGGGCACTTGCCCTACCCTTACCCCCATTTTACTTCCTTTTGCAGCCCTCTAGGGCTTTCCAGGACTTTGTTACAGCCATTTTTGTGCATAAAAGTTCGGGTCCCCATTGATTTCAATGGGGTTCGTTGTCCGTGCGATCGTTCGGGTTCCGTCCGGACCCGGACTTTGTCCCGAAGTTCGGACGGACCAGCAGAACCCGAACTTCCAGAGGTTCGCTCAACTCTACTTTTTGGGCCTCACCCTCAACATGGGCATACATCATCTACCTGAATTGCAGTTATATTGGTCCAGTGACTCAATTCATCGCATGTATGTCTACTCTGCTTCCATGGCCAGGACACGATACGAGCAGATTCTGTGGTTCATGCACTTCATTGACAATCAACTCGATCGTCCGTATGGAGACCCTGAATTTGACCGGCTCTACAAAATTCGGTCCCTCATAAACCACTTCAACCAGACGTTCGCAGCACATTTTATTCCCAACCAAGTTGTGTGCGTGGATGAGTCCCTGATTAAATTTGCTGACCGTCTTGTTTTCAAACAGTACGTCCCCAACAAGCGTGCCAGATACGGGGTCAAGTTGTATAAGCTCTGTGACAGGGCCACAGGCTATACATGTAGTTTTATGGTTTATGAGGGCCTAGATAGCCGCATAGAGCTGGAAGGATTCCCAGACTACATGGGGAGTGCTGGTAAAATTGTATGGAGCTTGGTGTCACCCTTATTCGGAAAGGGGTACCATTTGTATGTGGACAATTACTACACAAGAGTGCCACTTTTTAGTCACTTACTTGATCACCAAATTGGCGCATGTGGCACTGTGCGACCTAATCGCCGAGGCTTCCCCCAACGGCTGGTAGATTCCCGACTTAGTCGGGGGGAGAGAGCCTGCGTGAGATGTGGTAATTTGCTTGCGATGAAGTAGAGGGATACAAAGGATGTTTTCATTCTTTGCTTCATTCATGCAGACACAGCTGCCCAAATTAGAAGGGCGACTGGTGTTGTGGAGAAACCCCTCTCTGTCCACCAATATAACCTTAATATGGGAGGGGTGGACCTCAATGACCAGTTATTGGCACCCTACTTAATTGCCCGTAAATCCAGACGCTGGTACAAAAAAGTGTCTATTTACTTCTTTCAATTGGCTTTGCTGAACGCTTTTGTGCTATACAAAGCATCAGGACGGACTGGACCTCTCCTGCAATTCCAGGAAGAGATTATCAGAGCCATTCTGTATCCAGATGGCTCTGCATCCCAAGTTCCCAATCCACATGCAGTGAGCCGGCTGCATGGACGGCATTATCCACATGCCATCGCTGGTACCCCTACCCAACGATACCCCCAAAAAAGATGTAGTGTCTGCCGACGACGCGGATACAGGCGTGACAACCGATATTATTGCCCCACCTGTTTGGACCAGCCTGGTCTCTGCATCGGTCACTGTTTCGAGCGCTACCATTCATTAGTTGAGTATTAGCGTAGGGAACAGCACTACATAGATTTAGGACACACTTTCACAGGGTCTCCAAAGATGTCACCACATTTTTGGAGACCCTAACCTTTACTGTTTATTGTTCATTGTTATAAAAAAAAAAGTGTACCAAAAAAAAAAAAAAGTTATAAAAACCAAAAAAATTTAAAAAAAATAAAAACCAAAAACAGTTGTACGTTTCTTGTTTTTCTATCTCCATTTTCTCTCTATTCTCTTTCTATTGCTCTCTCTATTGTTGTTTATGCATATCTGTAATGTTTTGTTGCGGTTTATTACAGTGGGTTTTTTTTTTTTTTTGCAGGTATGCAATGTTTTTATGTAACATGTAATTTTTTTTTATTCTTAGCAGGAATATTATTTTTTTATGTGTTACTGTTTTTATTGATCTTTATTTAGTTTTCAGGTACGCCAGCTGCTTTGCTCCCACCATATATAAAGCAGCGACTCCAGCGCTGTTGGCGGTGATTTCACCACCACAGTTAAAAAAATAGCAAATATACCGGAGCATAGGGGCAGTGGGTGGAAATTGGGGCGGATTGCTCCTATGCTCCGGTATATTTTTTTTAAAAAGTGCCTATGCCCACCATTAGAAGTGGGAGGATGAAGGGAGGTTTTCTAATGGTGGGCATACCCACCGATTGATTATTTTTTTCATGAAAAAAAGAACATTACAATATATGCCCAACAAGGACCAGCGACGTACTAGTATGTTGCTGGTCTTCTCAGGCTCTCCTGTCCCACCGGGGAAAGTGAGAATGCAGCTGGTGCTTCTGCCAGCTTACCATAGAGCTCATTGAAAACTAGAATTGCTCCAATCATCTCCATGGCCTAAGAAACCGGAGGCTACGAGCATTTTGTGACTTCAGTTTCACCAGATATAAACAGCGCCATTGGGAAATTGGGGAAGCATCTTATCAAACCGATTTTGGTGTGGTCAGATGCTTTAACCACTTAAGGACCGGAAGGATTTCCAGCTTTAGGACCGGAGCTTTTTTCAATTTGGCACTCCGCCGCTTCAAATGGTAATTGCGTGGTCATGCAATGCAGTACCCAAACGAAATTTGTGTCCGTTTTTTCCCACAAATAGAGCTTTCTTTTGGTGGTATTTGTTCACCACTGCGCTTTTTAATTTTTGCGATATAAACAAAAATAGAACAGAAATTTTGAAAAAAAATTATATTTTCAACTTTATGTTATTACAAAAATACAATGAACTAAATTTTAGTCATAAATTTTTGCCAAAATGCATTCAGCCACATGTCTCGGGTAAAAAAAAAGCCAAATCGTGTATATTTATTGCTTTGCGCAAAAGTTATAGCGTCTACAAAACAGGGTACATTTTCTGGAATTTCCGCAGCTTTTATTTTATGACTGCCTATCTCATTTCTTGAGGTGCTAAAATGGAGGGGCAGTACAAAACCCCCCCAAATGACCCCATTTTGGCAAATTAGACACCCCAAGGAATTTGCTGAGAGGCATGTTGAGCCCATTGAATATTTTATTTTTTTGTCATAAGTGATTGAAAGATGACCAAAAAAAAAAAAATTACACAAAGTTGTTACTGAAATGATATATTGCTCACATATTCCATGGGTATATGTGGTATTACACCCCAAAATACATTCTGCTGCTTCTCCTGAGTACGGGGATACCCCATGTGTGAGACTTATTGGGAGCCTATCGGCGTACGGGACCCCGAAAACCAATCACCACTTTCAGGATTTCTAAGGGCAAAAATGTATGCCTTCACCCCACACTACCTATCTCAGTTTTGGAGGCCATGAAATGCCCAGATAGCACAACCCCCCCAAATGACCCCATTTTGGAAAGTAGACACCCCAAGCTATCTGCTGAGAGGCATGTTGAGTCCATGGAATATTTCATATTTTGCCACAAGTTTCGGGGAAATTACATTTTTTTTCCCACAAAGTTCTCACTAAATGATAAGTTACTTGAACATGCCATGGGTATATGTGAAATGACACCCCAAAATACATTCTGCTGCTTCTTCTGAATACGGGGATACCACATATGTGAGACTTTCTGGCAGTCTAGCCGCGTACGGGACCCCAAAATCCAATCACCGCCTTCAGGCTTTCTAAGTGCGTAAAAAGGTGATTTTACTCCACACTCCCGATCACAGTTTCGGAGGCCATGGAATGCCCAGATAGCACAAAACCCCCCCAAATGACGCCAGAAAAAGAAGAATGAGGAAGAATAGAGAAAAAAGGAATAAGGCAGAATATGAAATAGAATAAAGAAAAAGTTCAGTTCAGATCAGCCACTTGGCTGGTGGATCTCTGTACTTAGAAGGTATATTTCAGCTTTTAGCTTTTAAGGAGGCGTTCATATGAGGAGGTATATTTAAATGTTACCCAGCTGTTCCATGTTCTGTTAAGTTTGTCTATTGTTTCGTTGGCAATTGCCCTGGTTTCTTCTAGGGTATATATTTCATTTACTGCAGACAACCATTCTTTAATGGTAGGTATGTATGTAGATTTCCAATGAATGGGAATTAACGACCTTGCCGCCGTAAGTAGATGTCTAGTCAATGATTTTTTGTAGGTTGACATCGAACGATTAGATATGTGGAGAAGACAGCATGCTGGGCTTAGGGCTATGGTAGTATCGGTAATTTGTTTTATTGCTTCTCTTACTGGCTCCCAAAATTTTTGTATGTGGGAACAGTCCCACCATATATGGAATAGTGTTCCTGGTTCCATTTTGCATCTCCAACAACACTCAGAGGTGTCCGGGAACCATTTGTGCAATTTAACTGGAGTTAGGTACCAGTTAGTAAGAATTTTAAATGATGTTTCTTGGTATCTAGTATTAATCGAGCATTTATGCGCGAAAACGCAGGCATGAAGCCATTGTTTGTCTGTTATGTTTATTTCAAGGGATTTCTCCCAAAACAGTTTGTGTACATTTGTATCCGAGGTGATAGTGGGTTGTAGCAAATTGTAAGCTAAGGAAGTGGTTTTGGTTATTGGGGTTCCATTTAAGCATATTTTTTCGAGAGGTGTAGGCTCTCTTTGAAAGTGTGGTAGTTTGGCAGTGTTGGTAATATAATTATGTATTTGTCTACATGTCCAAAAATTCAGGTCTGTATGTCCTTGATCACTTTGGAGTGTATTGTAGGCTTTCATTTTGCCTTGTATTAGGCAATTACCGGCCAATAGGGATTTGTGTCTGTATGTGAGACCCTGGTGGTGTGGAGATTGCCCCGGTGGAAAGTCTGGATTATTATGTAGGGGGGTCAAAGGCCCTGGCGATGAGGAGATGTCTCTCGATTTGCAAGACTTCCTAAATGCCTCCAATGTGGCCCCTATCAAGGGGTGATTTTTCAGGGTGGTTGGGCATTTCTCCCAAGGTATCCAGGGTGACAATCTCACTAGTGATTCGTCTGTGCTAGTTTCTAGAGTTACCCAGTCCTTGTTGTCAGCGTGGCAGTTCCAGTCTATGATGCGTGTGATATGTGTGGCATAATAATATTGTTTAAAGTCTGGGAAGCCTAACCCACCTTTCTGTTTGGGTCTCATAAGAAGTTGCAGCTGGATGCGTGTTTTTTTTGAAGCCCATAAAAATTTCCGAAGTAATGTTTGCAATGATAGAAAGAATCGAGCGGGTAATTTTATCGGGATAGTCTGAAACAAATATAAGATTTGTGGCAAGATTGACATTTTTATTATTGCTGCCCTTCCAAACCAGGAAAAGTTTATTAGATTCCATTGGGAGAGGTTTTTATTCAAGTTGGCAAGTAAAGGCGTGAAATTTGAGGCATACATTGAGCTCAAATCTGGTGTAAGCCATACTCCCAGGTATTTAAGAGCTTTCTGTTCCCAGGTGAAAGGGCAGTTCGCTCTGACTCTGGTCAGTTTGTCATCGGATAGGGTTAGATTCAGCGCTTCAGACTTCCCATAGTTGACTTTGAAATTGGAAATATATCCGTAGGTTTCGAAAGCTTTACATAAGTTGGGAATGGATATGTGAGGCTGTGTAATGAAGAATAGTAAGTCGTCGGCGTATGCCGCTATTTTGTACAATCTCTTATCTACTTGAAATCCATGAATTGCTGGTGTGTTATTAATGGTTCTTATAAGGGGTTCTAGAGTCAAGATGAAAAGTAGGGGAGATAGAGGGCAGCCCTGTCTTGTCCCATTATGAAGCGTAACGGGTTTAGATAGAGTGTTGTTTATCTTCAATTTAGCCGTCGGGAATTGGTATAGAGTAGAGATCCAGGTTAACATATGTGTTTGGAGACCTACATGAGAGCAAGTTGCTATAAGGAAGTCCCAGGCGACCCTATCAAAGGCTTTTGCTGCATCCGTAGACAGCAGCATGCCTTCAAAATCGTCGGAATGGGCCCTATGAATAAGGTTCAAGGCTTTGGTGACGTTATCCCTGGCTTCCCTTCCAGGCATGAAGCCCACCTGTTCTGGGCCTATCAGGTTTAACAGAAAAGGTCGAAGTCTATTTGCTAGGATTTTAGCGAAAAGTTTCAAATCTAGATTTAGTAATGAAATTGGGCGGTAGTTGCCACAATCTGTATGGTCTTTGTTTGGTTTGGGAAGAATCGTGATATGAGCCTCAAGAAATTCAGTGGGGACCTCTCGGGGTTCTTTGAAGAAATTTAGGGCTTTCAGCAGGTGAGGTGATAGTAGGTCAGCGTATGTTTTGTAATAGTGTGCGGTGAAGCCACCTGGGCCCGGGCTTTTCCCAGGTCGCAATGATTGAATGGCAACAGAGAGTTCTCTTTCAGTTAGTGGTTCTTCTAAGCCGTGTGCATCTACCTCATCAAGTTTAGGGAGACCGCTCTTTGTTAAATAATCTTGAATGATTTGTACTCGTGTGCCCGTGAGTTCTGCGGATTTATGAAGGGGTTGTAAATTATATAGTTTGGAGTAGTAAGCCTGAAATGTTTCCGCAATTTCGTCAGTCTTGTGTGTCAGTTTCCCATCATGGGTCTTGATAGCATGTATGTTGGAAGCTAGTTGCACCTCTTTTAGAGCCTTGACTAAAAATTTGCCTGATTTGTTACTGTGTTCATAATAGAATCCTTTTTTCAAGAACAGTGTCCTTTTTGCTCTGGTGTCAATTATATTTTGGAGGGCTTTCCTCACTTCCAGGAGTTCCTCCGCAATATTCAAAGCTAGAGACTGTTTATGTTGTGTTTCTAAAAGTCTAATACGCGTGATCAGATCATTGTTTTTTTTCTCAGCTTCCCTTTTCTTTTTCGCTCCCATGCTTATAAGTTCGCCTCTGATTACGCATTTATGGGCATTCCATATTGTTATGGGTGAAATGTCAGCCGTAGTGTTATCATTGAAGTAAGATTTTATTGAGGCAGCAATATGTTGCTGCCTCGTTAGATCAGTTAAAATGGATGGGTTGAGTTTCCAGGTTCCTGATCTAGTGTGCGTTGTTGGCGTGTTCAGTGTTAAAGAAATTGGTGTATGATCTGAGAATGTCTTGATACCAATTTTTGCTTCTGCCATGTCAGGGAGATCTCTCTGTGTCATAAAGAGGTAGTCGATTCTAGAAAACTTATTGTGAAGAGCCGAGAAATAAGTGAAATCTCTATCAGTCGGGTTAGCTGTACGCCATGTGTCTACCAATGTAAGTTGTGCCAATAGAAGTTTTATAGTGCGAAGCTTCCGATAAGTAATACAGGATTTATGGTTGGAGGTGTCTTGTAGTGGGTCCAGTGGTATGTTGAAGTCCCCCCCCAATATGACACAGCCTTTGGCGAAGGACTTCAGTTCTTCTATCACCTGTCTGCAGAAAGATACATGTGAGGTATTAGGAAAATAAATATTGGCTAAGGTGATCGGCTTCCCAGCCCATTGTCCTTTGAGGAACAAATATCTACCGTTAGGGTCTGTAAGTTGGTCTGATATAGTTATGCCCGCATCTTTATGTATGAGAATTGAGACCCCTTTTGATTTTGAAGTAGGGTTGGTTGAGTGGTATGCTAGTGTGTATTTTGTGCTATAAAGTTTGGGAGCCGACCCTGTTTTGAAGTGAGTCTCCTGTAAAAATACAATTTTTGCTTTTACCTTATGCAGTTCCTGTAGGAGCGCCGTTCTCTTTTCTGGAACATTCAAACCCCTGACGTTATGTGATATCACTGTTGGAGACCTGCCTAACATGGAATAAGACATGATTAGACACTGAATATTAATGAACACACCTCCGTAATGTGCCTGTTTCAGTGAGATCCACCTAACCGAGGAAGAAATTAAGTAAGAAAAAGAAAGATAAAATAGGAGAGCACCAAAGCAAAGTACAGATCAGTTTGAAAGAGAGAGAGAGCGAGATGAGTGTATAAAGTGAAGAAGAAAAAGGTATATCGGAATTGAGATAATATCTCTAAACAAAATACTTTTAACCGTCTCCGCCTATCGTTCTGTGCGGAGATTTATAGTGTAGGTTCACTCCCTCCTAAGAGGAAGTAAAGCCACTTGTGAAGGGGGTGGGAGGCACTGCGCGTGTACTCAAAAGTACCAATTATCAAAAGTTGGTATATATGTGTGGTAAGTGATAATCATAAGTGTGCAGCACTTCCCACACCCACTCTTCTAACCACTTGATCCACCAAGTCTTTTCTGACACTTTTTGTTTACATGAAAAAAATACTTTTTTTTGCTAGAAAATTACTTTGAACCCCCAAACATTATATATTTTTTTAAAGCAGAGGCCCTACAGATTAAAATAGTGCATGTTACAATTTTTTTTTCAAAAAGTATTTGCGCAGCAATTTTTCAAACACATTTTTTTGGGGAAAAAAACACTTTTTTGAATTTTAATGCAAAAAAACACACTATTTTCCCCAAATTTTTGGCAAAATATAAAAGTTGATCTCATGCCGAGTGCATAGACACCAAACATAAAATGCTTTAAAAATAACGCACACCAACGAAGCGGCGACAAACTATATACATTTTTAAAACCCTTAAAAAGCCTTTACAGGTTACCACTTCAGATCTGCAGAGGAGGTCTACTGTTCGAATTACTGCCCTTGATCTGACATTCGCGTTGATACCTCACATGCATGGTGAAATAGTTGTTTACATATGACACGAGACTGACGCTTGCGTCCAACTATGCGCGCGTGCACAGGGCGCAGGGGTGCATTTTTTTTTAATTATTCATTTTGCTTTTTTATTTTATTTTTACACTGTCCCTTTCATCTTTTTTTTTATCATTTTTATTTTTATCACAGGGATTTTAAATATCCCCTATGATAAAAATAGGTATTGTCGCATATATTTTTTTTTAATTTGTGGTCTACTAAACTCTAGTTCTTTCCCCAGCCCTTAAAACATCTGACCACAGCAAAATCGGTGTGATAAAATGCTTCCCCAATTTCCCAATGGCGCTGTTTATATCTGGTGAAACCAAAGTCACAAAATGCTCGTAGCCTCCGGTTTCTTAAGCCATGGAGATGATTGGAGCCATTCTAGTCTTCAATCAACTCTATGGTCAGCTGGCGGAACCACCAGCTGCATTCTCACATTCCCTGGTGGGACAGGATAGCCTGAGAAGACCAGCAACACACTAGTATGTTGCGGGTCCTTGTTGGGCATATATAGTAATGTTCTTTTTTTCATGAAAAAAAGAATCAGTCGGTGGGTAAGCCCACCATTAGAAAACCTCCCTTCATCCTCCCACTTCTAATGGTGGGCATAGCCACTTTTTAAAAAAATATACCGGAGCATAGGGGCAATCCGCCTCAATTTCCACCCACTGCCCCTATGCTCCGGTATATTTGCCCTATTTTTAACTGTGGTGGTGAAATCACCGCCAACAGCGCTGGAGTCGCTGCTTTATGAATGGTGGGAGCAAACGCTTTTGCTGTCACCATTAATAAATCAGCTCTGCAGCTGAATGGCGTACCTGAAAAGGAATAAACAATTAATAAAACACAGTAACTTAAAAAAATTACATACCTGCTAAGAAGAAAAAAAATTGTAAAACACATCAACAATATACAGTGAGTAGATATTGCGCTCATTCAGCAGTACTTCATACATAAAGAGACACCTCTCTCGTATGATAAGTGCACTATCAACCAGAATAAACCATCCCAGTGACACCACTTACTGCTATATTTAAATCATAGCGCCTAAATTTAAGTATTAACATAAAAACATTACATACCTGCAAAGACAAAACAGGCATGCATACAAAATATTAACAATAGAGAGAGAACAGAGAGAGATTACAGAGAAAACAAGAGAGAGAGAAAAAAAAAGAAACGTACAACTGTTTTTGGTTTTTATATTTTATATTTTTTTTTTGTTTTTTTAACTTTTTTTATTTTTTTTTTTGTTTTTTTAACTTTTTTTTATTTTTTTTAGTTTTTTATTTGGTACACCTTTTTTTTTAACTAAAGACAAACTGGTTTCAGCTTTGGGTCTCTCAAAAATGCACTGGCATCTTTGGAGACCCTATGTCAGTGTGCCTATCGCTGTGTCTGCTGCACCCTACGCTAATAATTCACTAACTAGTCAATGACCGCGGCATGGATTAATGGGCATCTCGCTCTGCGACCATGTTTTTTCACAGAGATATGAAAAAAGTTAACCGAAACGACTTACGAGTACAGAATATGTCTCGTAGTCCTGACTGTCCTAGGAAGGAGTTTAAGTACCTTCTCTAGCAGTGTCGGGAAGACGTAGGTCTACCACGACGTGGGGGTGGAGTGTTACACTTACGTCAATCGGCCGACGTACCCTCCGTGAAAGGTGTGGAGGAGGCACCATGGGGTCCGGTTTCTCGTGGGGTTTTCTCTACAGCACAGACGTCTGCTACGCCTATGTCCGCACTGTGAACGTCAATAACGTTTTGGACAGGACTGGTCGGACCAGAGACGTAGTTACTGACAAAACTTGCGATAGTGTGTAATCACTTAATAATCGCATCCCACGTCGTCTGTGTCGCTATCCGTGTGACTGTATCCCAGAGGTTTCTACGGTCACGTAAAAACTCTCTGGGTTTCGACTTTGGTCAAACAGAAATCAATTTTTTTTTCCACATGGTTTATTTTTTGATTTTTTTTATTTTTTTTCAATTTTTTTGTTTTTTTTTTTATTTTTTT